>OZ023329.1:48206251-48276251 GCA_964007535.1 Brachyptera risi | reverse complement strand
TGGATAGTGGGAAGGAGTCGGTCGTGGCCTGTTGTTAAGGAACCATCCCAGTATCAACCTGAACGACAGAGGGAAACCACGAAAAATCCCTGTCAGGATGGTCGACTATGGCGGGAATCGAACCTCGGTCTCCCGAATGACGGTTCAGTGTGTTACCTCTCGGCCACGCGTATCGGTTATTAGATAATTATAATAGTAATTATAATAATGAAAAATGAAATATTATTTTATAATGATAATGATAATCATATATTACATATTTCACATGCATTGCTGACATTTATAGTAGCCTATTAGTGAGTGCAGCATTAATAATGTCCGACTTTCAATATTAGGCCTACTATTAAAGGACATCAAAACCCTGAAGCTATAGGTTCTAGCGAATAATCAAGATATTCATTTCTTCAATTTGAGAGAAAACTAAAAATCATCAACTCAATTTCAGAAATTATAATTCATCCATATACTACTGGAAAAAGCAATTTTGAATTTTTCAAATTTTCAAAATCATTTTATTCTATACATAATAAAATTAATGTACAGTTCTCATTTTTTCATTGTTCGTCACACATAGATACATAATTTACAATACACATAGATATGATAAATAGATTGGGTTAAATGAATATGAATATAAACATGAATATTAATTGGAAGTGGAAGCAGATGTGTAAAAATGAATGGTTGTGGAATAGACCAAATATAGGAACCAAGTTATGAATTATCCAACCTGTCATAATGTGAAATGGATGAATCATGAGAATTCTGTCAAGATGCCAGTTGGAAAATATTATATTCAAATTTCCCAAATAACCAAGAAAAAAGTTCAATCATATCAGTCTTCCGCCAAGTGTCGATCCTGTCAAGTAGGAGTAATTTATAATGATCAAAATAATTGATCAATTCATGAATAATGAAGTGCTAAAGTACTAAATACTAGTTTAAAATATATTACAATATGAAAAGTTCCAATTTAATAAGTGTGTAAATAACCGTCACTGCTTGGGAAACTGAAGTCGGGTGTGGGTTCGAGTCTCGCACAAGACATAGGATTTTGTAATCATCTTTCATCGCGGGTCGTACCCTCGAATAAACTATCTGCTGGTGGGGTCGTAAACCAAACAATACAATGATCACCCAACACTGTAAAAATCACTGTGGGTGGTAACACACTGAACCGTCATTCGGGAGACCGGGGTTCGATTCCCGCCATGGTCGACCATCCTGACATGGGTTTTTCGTGTTTCCCTCTGTCATTCAGGTCAATACTGGGATGGTTCCTTAACAACAGGCCAAGACCGATTCCTTCCTCCCATCCAGAACACCTAATAAAATAACCTTTCATCTCATCATCTCATCATCCCATTAATCATCCACCGACGCCAATAGATCGTAGCCATCAGTATAGTGCGTCGTTAAAACCCAATTTAAAAAAATGATACAAAACAAGTTCTGAAACGAAATATTTCGTAACTATATCGCTGTTACAACAATGTACAAATAAAACCATGGTCTAGATTCAGTTGTTAAACTGGAAAAGCAAACCACTCATTGGCACACGAATGTCTGTGCGTGACGTGTTAGCGACGGAGCCATTGCAGCCGATAATCCAACCACAACAAACCCCAGACAAACTGCCTTCTTTTATCGATAGAGATCGTGCCAGAGTTCATATATGACCGACTGTGCGGTAATTTGAAATTCGAATGTAAAACGAAGTATATGGAACGACGACGCGTTCGATTTTTATTACGTTCTAACGGATTAAAATTCTATAGAACCAATATCAGAAATCTTAAGAGAGTGCTTAAAAATTACAAATTGACAATAAATTTCAAATCTTTTGTAAGTACTGACTTGCACAACTTGAACATATTTCATATAATATCTGTATTTGAAAAATCGTTTGCTCAAACGTATGTCCAATACGAGGTATCTCTGAAATGGTTGTGGTTGATGAGAAATGGTAGGCCTACTGATAAATTTATTGCTTGGACGTGCAGACCTTTCCTTACTTTTAATGATATTTCTAGCACATTTTTACTTCACACATTCTTTATTTCATCTTTTTGAATCCAAAACTTTCGTTTCGTAGAAACTTTCTTAGAACCGGTACTTAGTAAAAATAAAAACATAACGCAATATAGCCGGCGAAATGTATAGAAACAAAACTGCCAACAATTGGAATTTTGAATATTGTTGCATAGCTTTGCTATAGCGCTTCTTTTCTACCACTTTCCATATACGTTCTTCAGTTTAAAACATAGTATAGCTTGAGTGCAACTTTTACTGCCTCCAACTAAAATAGTTATTCTTCGAATAAACTTATTTCAACATGATCCAATTATTATTGTCAGTGATCATAGGGATTGTTGTTAAAGCTTTTAACTTTTAACTTTCTCAAATTTATTTGTGGATCCACGAAAGAAGAAG
Organism: Brachyptera risi; assembly: GCA_964007535.1. Taxonomy (NCBI): domain Eukaryota; kingdom Metazoa; phylum Arthropoda; class Insecta; order Plecoptera; family Taeniopterygidae; genus Brachyptera; species Brachyptera risi. Next base: position 48,273,818 of record OZ023329.1, on the reverse strand, counting down.
GGTCGTCTACCAACTAAATTATTACGAAAACTTAAATAATTGTAGAGCAAATCGCAGCAGTTCAAATATTTAACGCTTTTGAGAGACATAAATGTATTGTAATTCTTGTCTTGAAAAATCATTTCAACCCTCAACATTCCACAGGTATACGAAAATAAGGGTTATATCTGTGTTTGTTGGGTTGGTAGAATATCCACACTCGATTCTTTCTTCTATGACTCAATCGACAAAATGAGTAAATTTTTCAAATATTGAGAATTCAATTGAACTTGTTATTGGAGAGTGACTCTTGAATTCTTTTTAATTCATTGAGAAAATACAATTTTATAGAATCTGAATGGAGCTTTATAGTATCACAGCGCATATATAATAGTGTGGTCCAGGTCAGTATTTGTCTCGAGTTGTGACCATTTGACTGGGTTGGGAATAATATTGGTCCTAACTTGGTAAAATGGTCCCAACTTGGTAAAATGGTCCCAACTTGGTAAAATGGTCCCAACTTGGTAAAATGGTCCCAACTTGGTAAAATGGTCCCAACTTGGTAAAATGGTCCCAACTTGAGACGTCCTGAATATTAAAGACAGGACTCTTTGTGAATCCGGACCCTGCTGTCAAAGTTCAAAACTTTCAAAACTCAAAGTTCAAAGTTGTCAAAGTTCAAACTTTTTCCATTCAAAATGTTCAAAATGGGGTGGTAAGATTGAACTTTTAGCGCCCCGACCAAACTATCTTACTTTTTTTTTTTATTTTATGTTGGGTTTAATGACGCACTCTACTGATGACCACGATCTATTAGCGTCGGTGGATGATGAATGAGATGATGGGATGATGAGATGAGAGGTTATTTTAGTAGGTGTTTTTGGATAGTGGGAAGGAGTCAGTCGTGGCTTTTTGTCAAGGAACCATCGCAGTATTGACCTGAACGACAGAGAGAAACCACGAAAAACCCCTGTCAGGATAGTCGACTACGGCGGGAATCGAACCCCGGTCTCCTGAATGACGGTTCAGTGTATTAACCACTCGTCTCAGTATCATCCTATACATTCATCCATTTAGGGAACAATGATGTTGTATCAAGTTTCGTTGTGATAAAGAAGAATCACACTCGAATGTTCTCTCGGGAGATCTAATTGTCACAGTTAGATTAATTGCGAGTCCTAATCTCGCTATACGAGACAGAAATCACTCATCAATCCACTGCATTTTACACCTCAAGTCGACTCACTTCCAACTTGTGCTAGCTTGTTTGTTTACGCTCGGCTCGTCGCGAGCGTAACTTGAATAACTTGGCTCTTGGGGTAGTTTTTCTTGGCGGTTCAATTGAGTTTTTCTTCAACCCCCGAGCAGTTGGTAATACTGCACAGAGTAAGTACCACGGACCAGTCAGAATGATGGAGTGGTTGCTGCTAGACTGTTGACAGACATATTTATCAATCAGTAGGAGTGAGTGTGCGAGAGAGAGAGAGAGAGAGAGAGAGAGAGAGAGAGAGAGAGAGAGAGAGAGAGAGAGAGAGAGAGAGAGAGAGAGAGAGAGAGAGAGAGATGAGAGAGAGAGAGAGAGAGAGAGAGAGAGAGAGAGAGAGAGAGAGAGAGAGAAGGAGAGAGAGAGAAGGAGAGAGAGAGAGAAGGAGAGAGAGAGAGAGAGAGAGAGAGAGAGAGAGAGAGAGAGAGAGAGAAGGAGAGAGAGAGAAGGAGAGAGAGAGAGAAGGAGAGAGAGAGAGAGAGAGAGAGAGAGAGAGAGAGAGAGAGAGAGTAAGAGAGAGAGAGAGAGAGAGAGAGAGAGAGAGAGAGAGAGAGAGAGTAAGAGAATGATAGAAAGAGAAAGAGAGAGAGAGAGAGAGAGAGAGAGAGAGAGAGAGAGAGAGAGAGAGAGAGAGAGAGAGTAGGAGAATGATAGAAAGAGAAAGAGAGAGAGAGAGAGAGAGAGAGAGAGAGAGAGAGAGAGTCAGATAAAATGATGGAGAAATGAAGAGAGAGAGAGAGAAGAGTCATAAAGAGAAAAAAAAAGAGAGAGGAGAGTCAGATAAAATGATGAAGAAATGAAGAGAGAGAGAGAGAGAGAGAGAGAAGTTATAAAATCAAAGAAGTTGGCGAGATAGGCGCTTCTGTTTCATAACGCAAAATGGGTGAAGTTTCACTTTCAGTCCGTATAGAGGCACTAACAACGAAAGTTTTCATCTAAGAAACTGCACTGTTCACAGTGTGATATACTGGGACGGTTATCGTCAGTGGCATTTTATACCTTGAGTGGAAATGAAAGTGGTGATAAATCACGGCACTAAATGCTTTGTGACAGAAGCTGCCGTTTCAAATCAATAATACATTTTTTCCAAACTGGGAGCTAGGATTGGCCGCTTGAAAGATCAGAAGTTCAAAAGTATCTCTTTGAAGAAGTCAACATTTCTATCTCACTTCTGCCTTTTTAATTGTCATCAATTATTTGAACAATTCAATAGCGTCTACAGGCTGATATATATATATATATATATATATATATATATATATATATATATATATATATATATATATATATATATATATATATATATATATATATAATATATTATATATATATATATATATATATATATATATATATATATATATATATATATATCATTCTAATCATTTTTAATCTATTCTTCTATCTACTCATTTTTATATCTAGTTGATAGTTTTTATATTTCCTATATTTGTACAATGTGTAAATCTTTGGATTTAATAAATACAAAAAATACAAAAATATATATATATATATATATATATATATATATATATATATATATATATATATATATATATATATATATATATATAATGCACATATATAAGTTATGAAAAAATTAACTAAAAATAAATTACATTTCAAAGTATAGCCCATCACGACTATCTCAAGTAGTCAGCTCTTGAATGAATGAATATTAGAGTTTTAAGGCGCATCGACAGCGAGGTCATTTAGCGCCTAACTACTTCTCGTTTAGAGACTATATAGATATAAAATACCTTATTTTTGTATGATTTTCCATTTCAATCTTATCGGCTCATAGATTTTCTCATAGAAACAACCTTCATTGGTCCCTGGCTTATAAAAAGTTTACAGGATACCAATCAGTATAAAATACAATTTTAATATCAATATATATAGAAATGAAATAAAGTTAAATAATTGAAGAAAGTGAGAAATTGAAAATTGTAATAAGTAATGATAACATTGTTTGAAAAATTGAACTAATAATAAAAATTGAGAATGTAACTGGATAAAATTAATGAAAGTAAAAATATTTGAGGTTCTTAGAGGAAATAAAAAAATTGAATAAAAAATTACTTCCCCATATTGTTTTCCCATACGAATGTTTTCATTATTTATTTTGTCATATTGATCCATTTCTTGATAGTTATCTTTTAAAATCCATTCAATTTCATTATTCATGAATTTGCCAGATTTGTGAAATTGTGATTGCACGCTTGGAAATGAATTTCCTGATAAATTCGAAACGTTGAGATTATAAGTACTATGATCAACTTTGATACCGCGAATAATTAAAAAAAAAAAGAAAAGTATATGCCTATATTCATTTCATCTACATTTGATTAAACTCCCAGGTGGTTGATTATGAACGACCCCATCAACACATATGATATAAGGGGGTACGATAATGAGCTGCATGATGTAGAATGGACTATATTTATAGAAACACATGCAGAGTAGCAAGGAGAGTAGCAAGGAAGGACGTTGGGAAGTCTTCTTGTGGTAATAGAACTACGAGGAAGGAAATAAGCCATGATATATTGACTCTTTTTTTCCTTTCAAATGTATAAATGTTTTTTGTTTTTATTTTTGTTTTCCCTTAAGTTAGTGGTTTGTATTATCAATGTATTGAATGACATTTGTCACCTGTATATGTATTTACAAATTGCAAATGAAATGCACGCCTTATGCGGGACTCGAACCCATGCCTGATGCGGGACTCGAACCCACGCCTGATGCGGGACTCGAACCCACGCCTTATGCGAGACTCGAACTCCCGCTCAACTTCACTTCAGTTTCTAAAGCAAAGCTTTGGCTGGTCGCGCTATACAGAATGTCGGTCGAAACTTTTACATTCGAAAGTTTCTTCGAAATTAAAAGTTTCAAGTATGAACGAGACAGAATATATACGCTACGAGCGCACAAGAGTCGATTTAGTGAATTATCAGCTTTTTGGTCATCACTTTTGAACGGTATGATATATCAATATTCTAATACAAGAGAAAAAAATCCTGAACCCTTATGATGGTTGAGTGAAATTATTCGACTAATATCACATAGACAACGCAGTCCTGGTGTTGAAGTTAATTGGTTTTGAATAATTAAAATGGATCACCCTTGTGGTGCCCCGTCAAACGATTCCATCTTCCATCCGTAGCCTTAATTGGGGAACAATAATTTTGTAGCAAGTTTCGATGATATTAAAAAAAAAAAATCACAAAATTGTCACCAGAATACAGGGATAAAAACACATTTGGCAGCTTTGACCTTTAAAAATGCTCGAATACAAAGTATGACTTGATATCAGACCATTTTGAAGGTATTAAGAATATTTGTATTTCTACACTATTAGAATTTTGGTATCTCATACCATTCGAAAGTTACCGCAAAAAACCCCTTGATATTTCGCTAAATCGACTCCCATGGACTCTTTCACATTTTTCAGCTTTAAACACTTGTCAGTTATGCGACATGACTTGAATAGGTATGACTTATATCATCTTGAAGCCATCATATTAGGCCTATCTGTATTTCCTGCGTATTGGAATTTTGATATCTCATCGTTCAAAAGTTTTCCCCCCAAAAATGATATTTACGCTGAATCTACTCCCGTGCACTCTTAAGAGGCCGCAGGCGCTGTACACGGGCTCGTTGTTCGCTCGCTTCAGACTCTAGTTTAACATGCATCGTGTGCTAGGCGCCACCCATAGACTAGCCCGCCGAACTCAGATTCACATAAACGCCGTTAATTCCCTAGCTCACACTTCTGATATATTTTACATTCTATGTTTTTTTTCGGTATTAAAAAATATGTATCTAGGTTTTCGTAAATTGGAAATTTTTTCATTTTCTATTTGAAGAATTTGAAAAATCACAAATTTTTGGTTCAAAATTCTGTATTTACGGTAACCTTCGTTTTTCAATTACTAACAGAATGCAAAAACACTCATATTGATATCACAAAAATTACGGCCGTGAGAGTTTGCGGCGTGAAATACGAGCGCCTGCTGCCTCTTAAGTCTAATGGTGAATGAAAAGAAAACACAACTAAACATCAATGTAGATTTTCGCGGCTATAAAGATAACGAGGTGCCAGGTTTCCTAATCTCGGTGTAATTACGTCTTCCAGACTCGCCCATCGCATCATCCCCTCGTTCCCACGGGCGAGAATATGTTCCCGTTAAAACAACACTCCTCTCGAATTGCCCCGTTTCTTTTCAGGAGCGGGATAAACAGAAAATAACTGAATTGAAGCAATATTCCTTCTTTTTCCAGCTTTTTCTATATCTCTGGTCTGGAACGAAATTAGTTCTACATTTACGCAACTCGACTCGTTTTTTTTCAAGGAGAATGGAATCTATACTCACTTCCACGAAAGGAAAAGGTCGTCTACTAACTGAATAATAACTGTGAAAACTCTGGTAATTACAGAATCTCGTTGCAATATTAAACAATATCAAAACCCTGGAACTATATTCATTTTATTTTATATTGGGTTTAACGACGCATTGTACTGATGGCTGAGATCTATTGGCGTCGGTGGATGATATATGAGATGGTGGGATGATGAGATGAAAGGTAATTTTACTATAGGTGTTTTTGGATGGTGGGAAGGAGTCGGTCTTGGCCTGTTGATAAGGAATTATCCCAGTATTGACCTGAACGACATAGGAAAACCACGAAAAGCCCCTGTCAGGATGGTCGACCATGGCGGAAATCGAATCCCGGTCTCCTGAATGACGGTTCAGTGTATTAACCACTCGATCACACGTCTCATTTTCCTGAAACTATAGATTTTAACGAATGTTGATATTTATTTCCCTAATTTTAGAGATAACTATAAATCACCATGACAATTTTAGAATTTATAAATAGTTTATTTATCCTCCAGGACCCGGCCCTTTTCCTGAGTCGTGACGTAGACATTACTACTCTGTGGATGTCTCAGAGTAGAATCGGTACTGCCTACGTCACGACTCATGGTCTCTGGAGGCCGAAAAATCGAGTGAAATTTCTGAAATTGAGATGATGATTTCTAGTTTTCTCTAAAATTAGGGAAATATAAATATGGTCTTGATTAATTGGAATCGAGTTTCAGGGTTGTGTTGTCCTTTAAACCCTGAGGATTTAACTATTTCGAAAGATGTGGTTGCGTTTTTCTAGGTCTCGTTCTGAAGAATTATAATTTCCATGATTGTTGATATTTTCGCGGTCATGCTTGTGGCGCGCATGCGCCATCCTGTTGTAGTGGTTCCCGCCCATTGAATCCATTGTATACACATGCTTCTTGTTACATATGGTTATTTGGATAGTTCATTTTTATCTTTCTAAACCAAAAAACCGAAGTTATCTCATTGAGAAGTTACTTTACATGGATTCATTTCAGCAGCCGCTATTCGTCAGACACTTCAACACATCCGGACGTTGTTGTTGTTGTTGTTTTTTTTTTTTTTTTTTTGTTGAGGTTGTTTTTGTTGAGGTTGTTTTTGTTTTTGTTTTTGTTGTTGTTGTTGTTTTTGTTGAGGTTGTTGTTGTTGTTGTTGTTGCTGCGTACACTCCAAACTAACCTAATAAACCCAATCTGGATAACTTAATCAACCCAACTTCACTCTGAAAACTGAGCTAAACTGACTAAATTATAACCAAACAAACATCTTAAACTTAACCAAACAAACATCTTAAACTAATTCAATCTGATCTAAAACCCGACCCGCTGTTAATATAATGGTGATATTTGAGTTTTCCTAGTGTTAGACAATCTTTTTCTTCTGTGGCCTGTGGGTATACGAGTATAGCCGGTTCATTCTAAATGGGAATTATATAAATTCTCTTGTTTTCCAAGTGTAAACCCTTAATTAATTTGATTTAACCTTTTAACGAAACACATTAATTTCGAAACGTTTCATTTAATGTTAATGAAATACGCTCCTGCACAGCGTTGTCATTAATATCCGTGGAATTGGAAGACAGGTGATAAAAATAATGCTCCAAGTCGAGGAATGTTTCTTGAGTGTGACCTGAAATGTGACCTAGAAAGAAAGATTAATCGTCGTTCTACTCTTTCGAAAAAGTTCAAATCATTTTTATTTCCATTCTCTTTTTTTTTTCCTCTCTTTTTTCTGGTGAATTGTTTTCGCCAAAGTTTCACGTCGACGGGAAACGAATTGGGAAATGAAAATGATGATGTATTAAAGGTCGTTAGCGCGTAAATCGAGCATGTCAGTCGATGATGTACCAGTCATTTTACAACTTGAAAGTTTATCTTCTGAAACGTTCATCTACTTGAATCCGGAAATGACTATACTTGTATAATATTTATTATGAGATGAAATGAAAATTTTTCAGAAAATTAGTTTTGAATATATTTCACAATCTCAGCCAGATTGTAAATCTTGGTTGAAATATGATATGTCTGTTCTCTTGACTGTTTGTTTGATTATTTAAAGTTCCAGTCTTGGTATGGAAACAAGATATTCTTGATTCAGATATTTAATAAAGGACAAAAATGATGAGCAGAACACAAATGTAACAGACTTGCCGTGACACACACACACATAATTATATAAATATATATATATATATATATATATATATATATATATATATATATATATATATATATATGTATATATATATATATTTATATATATAAATATATAAATATATATATATATATATATATATATATATATATATATATATATATAAATATATAAATATATATATATATATATATATATAAATATATAAATATATATATATATATATATATATATATATATATATATAGGCCTATATATATATATATATATATATATATATATATATATATATATATATACATTTATATAAAAAAAAAAAAAAAATATATATATATATATATATATATATATATATATATATACATTCATATGAAAGAAAAAATATATAATATATATATATATATATAATATATATATATATATATATATATATATATATATATATATAAATATATCTTTACATACACATAGGCTATATTCACATATATATTTTAGATAATTATAAAAAACATGTTATTTTCAGAGGAATTTAGGTTCTTCTCAGATTTCTATCTATAGACCCTAATATGAATATTTTTGATTGCTCACAAGATTGCATGTAAGTATGTGCAGACAGTAAAGTACAGGCATGTAATATGCAATGTCACGCTTAAAGTAGCTGAACTAAGTATAGTCATACGTAAGTGATAGTTAGTATAGTCATACGTAAGTGATAGTTAGTATTCCTTGTATTGTTGGTTATGTGATATCTTGACTAGTGCAATTAGTGTCGTTACGCATTGTGAAGTGTATTGCACGCATGCGCGGTTAGCTCGGCGAGATACCGGGCGCCTCCACGACAAACTCGGCACTTCCACTCGAGATAACTTGAAGCCTGCTTATTATCATTTTTCGAACCAATATGAATTGAGCCGAAAATTATTGCAGTTATCACGTGATAATGGAATTAAAATATATCTCATGATGAAATATGATTAACATTGTAATGTGGCCACATCTTTGTTCTCAACACGATTATTATATATAATTGTATAATTTAATTTGTGATAATAATAATAAAAATAAAGAGTTCTCGGAAATGTTATATTCATCAGCTTGTTATTACCAGAATCATATTGCTAGAAATATAAACTTTATATTTTACAGCGTAAAAACCAAGATTACTGAGTAATATAGTCGTGTTGTTTTGATTTTGAAACCGGAATAAAATCTTGAACTATTTTTGTGAGACAAAATTGAATGTTATTGATTTCATTCGAAATATAAAAGTGCTGAAATATTAGAAAATGGAAGATTTCGAATTTTTAAAAGGTTGGAAAATCGACATCTCTATCAATAAAACTTATATGTCTCAAGCTTCAAAAGAAATTTCCCTCAACAATGAAATTGTTTTTATCCAATTCTGAACTACATATGGCGTATATTCTATAAAAAAAATCGTCATCTCGTTTGAAGTCATACACTTTATTAGCTTTATAATAAACACTCTATAATAAATACACTTTATTAGCAGCATTGACTGTGGAATTGAAAATAAAAACATCGATTTCATAGATTTTAAAAGTATAAGATTGACATGAACAAAAGTTTTTTTTAAAATATGATAGGTTCATATATTTGAATGAATGATTGTGAAAATACAAAATATTCCTTTTATTCATATACATCAGCGTTTGAATGTATCTGTTTGAAAATAAATACATATTTTCTTATCTCCAAAGAGAGTGAAAACTTTATTTGTCAGCTGACACACCACGTGATTGACCACTGGGATCCAGCTCAATTATATAAAATACATTTCAATTACAGAAATTAATTATATAAAATGATCAACTTATATCTGGATATAAAATTCAACGATAAAAAGAGACGCTACCAGAAAACCAACACAAATTACTATTTTCATACATCTTCATATTTAATTTTCACATTCAGTTGATTATTGTTATTATTGTTAGCTTAACGACCCCACCAACAGCTAGGTTATACGGGGGTACGAATGAGCAGGTGGTTATTGTTATTATTGATAGCTTAACGACCCCACCAACAGCTAAGTTATACGGGGCTACGAATGAACAGGAGATTATGAAACTATGAAGTGATGATCAGTGAAAGGACGTTTATAAAAACCCATGCTCAACGGTGACTCACATTCAAAGCGGTACCTCAGCTGACCGAGCTACCGAGGGCGGCTTCAATATTCAACCAATCATATTCCACCTTCAATTATCTTCATATCTTCTTAAGTGGAAGTATAGTTTTTCGTCCGATTAGCTATTATTTATGGGATAATTAAAGGATAGAAGTAGCTAGATCCATTCATTTTTCTGATACAACACAATAAATAAGAATATTATTTTTCATCAGGATACATACAAAGCTCTATAAATTATATATGAATGCATCAAGCTTTAATACGAGCAAATACAAGCTCTATATAGCCTCATTAAATATTAAGCCTTCATAAGAAGAATCATGATTATTCAAAGCACTTGGATTGGATTATAACGAAGGCTTTTTTTTGCACTCAAACTTTTTTTTCGCGGCTAAATAAAAAGTCGATCGTAATAAGTCAAGCAATGAATGCATGTTGAAGTACTACTTGTAAAGATTCGGTCTCGTAGTCGAATACCGTTTTAACAAAATTAGAAATTCAAAAACAGAATCGGAAAGTGTTTCTCATCCGATACAAAATCAAGCGAAATTAATTCAATCGGTGAAAACTGAAAAAGTGGAATTCATAACTTGATCCAATTAGGAAATTTATTTATATTTCATTTCCATTTCTTTTCTCTACTATACGCGTTACATTCAGAATTATAAAAACGCTTTTCGAGAGGTTTGTAATTAAGTTTTTAAAAGTTGGATAAATTATTTATAAGGTTTCACACCCACCACTCCTCCTCCCCACTCCCCCCTACCCCCCAACACCCTCCCCCTCACCCATAAGTACAACTCAGCTATAAAATGACGCAATGGACAAACTTTTAATGCTGAATATTAGAGATAAAACGGCGAGCGTTAATAAAAAGTAAGGCACAGTTACACGTTCACTGGAAATGTTATTAAAGTGCTTTTATATCCAAACCAATCTACTCTATTTTAGAAAGCATTACGTGTCTTTGATGTGTCAGAACTTGACTGCATGGTTAAGGGGAACTTACCCACATGCCACACATAGAAACATTTTCAATCTCAACATAACATATACACGATCGTACTGGACTTTCATTTCATTCATTTATTCAAAAATTCATTTTATTCTGTTACAGAAATTACAATGTACATTTCATGCATTGTTATAGGCCTCTTGAAGGGCACAAAAAACAACAGATACAAATAAATACTTGAAGTTCAATACTTAAACACAGAAGCAATTAATTTTAAAAGTAATGAACAAAGAAGGTGACAGTAATGATCAATGAAAAAAAATTAAATGGTAATAATACCCCTTCAATAATCAGCTTTTATAAATGAATATTGTAGATTCTATGAAATGTGTATTTTCTGCAAACAAATATATTGTACAGCTCATGTTTACTTTATACTGAACCAATCTTCAATTCTAATTCCATTAAAGAACTAATTATGATTTTCTCTTTGATTTCAGTGCTGCCCGCCAAACAGTTGGATATACAGACAGGCCTATACACAATCGCGCCATCTTCGCTGTGAGTAAACAAATACATTCTCTAATTATGTGTTCATCAATTTCATCTTATTCGTATAGAATATACAGCAGGGTTGCCCAGACTTTCTGGGGGAAAGATCTACTTCTTCATCAAAAGAATATTCATGATCGACCAAGCTACATTGTTGTTTTCCTCAAAACTGAGGGGTGAGTGTGTAAAATACCACATATAAAAAATTCACCTGAACAAATGACACATCATACAAAAATGATCAATATAGCTTTTCAATTCGATGTGTGGTTAATAGTATTCACGATTTTCACTGCATATTATCCGTTAATTTGGGATAATCTGGCGAGTAAATATCACACTCCACAGAACGGAAACACAACAACTACTGAACTGAAAACAAAATCATTCTTGAAAAATATGCTGGGCTGATAGTATAGGTGGAAAGAGGTAGGGTCAAGTTCTTGTAAAGTTGAATATTCATTGATATTCCAATAATTTCCAATAATAAATTGTATAATAGATTGAGTGGATAGACTAGAAAAGACGTCGCGATCGACATACTGGGCACCCCCGGAATATACCATAACGACAATGAATCATTGGAACAAAAAATTCCATACTTATCATAAAGTAATTATTACCCATTATACAATGTCCGTTTTTTTATGTCTGACATCGTTCTAATTTTTTCACCCGTTCTGATTTCATGACAATAAATACGCCTATAACAATTACCAACTCATAATTGTTTTCCAAAAGCAATAAAATTCACGTGAAAATTAAACGGGTTCCAATGTGTTATATCAAATTCTTCAGGAATAACAAACCGTGTAGCAAACACTGGAACCATTTCGTTTTTAGTTTTCATTTTCAGTCCCTATATATACACAGCACAAATAAATCTTCTATTTTCAACTAAAAGTTGATCAAAATACATAAAGCGTCACCGATTGAATACATGATACATATTTCAGAAGCACTTCCACAAATCGCCTACAAAGCTCTCTGCTATAATTAAATATCGTTTCTCGAACAACATATAAACGCGTGTTCTCTCGCGCTTCATATTGATTCTACTTGACTAATTAAAGAGCACAGTTGTAATTACAAGCTGCAGACAAACAGCTGATCTACCTTCACACTGTCACAGTCACGATGAAGTGATGCCAACTCACTCTGTCATCTATAAAAGAAGGTGTACCAATCCACTTCTTCAAAGTGAAGTATTTCCGGGGACATAATCTTCGTCCCGTTCAACTTGCTGCTAGCGCTTTCATATCGAACTATATATACACGGCTCAGTGGATATTTATGCTAACAGTGACATTTCTTTTGAAAGAAAATGATGGATTTAATAAGTCTAACAACGGCACCGGTACCGGTTCATGAGAATAACCCAGAGGAAAAGATTCGTTAAAAATATTTCATCCGAGAAAATTCAAATTCTCAGGATATTTCAATATAATAATGATACACATTATTCCGAACTTTCACTCAAATCGGATCAGCCGTTTTGATGTAAAAAAATATATAATCTAATTTTTGTAAATCACTCAAAGCTATCAAGATACCTAACAGGTGTCACCAATTAAGTGTAAACGATTAAAACAAAGCCTTCTTTATTATCATAGGAATTGATTTGGAAATAAGTTGGCAGTGACTTAATTGTTTAGATCTCAAGGTGTGTATATATATATATATATATAAATAACCAATCCAAAGATATAAGTAGCTCATCCATCAACGCGGAAACACATAACGCGTTTGCCTAGTACTTATTGAATAATTGAGAAAGACGCTGTAGTACAGAAAGTGTCGGTTATACGACGGAGGAGAGAGATTAAGGTGGTACGGATTTACGAGAGAATAGATGAAAAGATAATTCCAAGAGTACAGTTTGAGACAGCAACAACATCAAAATGCAGATAAAATTTTGACGTCCAAAGTAAAGATGGTCGTTGGTTGTAATGGAAATTGCAAAGAGGAGAGAAAGAGAAAGAAGCAGAAAATGGAATTTGTTTTTCTTAATAACATGAAAAAAAATATATATACAAAAGATAGAGAGAAATAGAAGAATCTGTTGGACGAAGTGAGAGAAAAGAGGTTATGAAGAAGAAGAAGAAGAATAAGAAGAATAAGAAGAATAAGAAGAAGAATAAGAAGAAGAAACCGAGACGCGTGGCCGAGTGGTAACACACTGAACCGTCATTCGGGAGACCGGGGTTCGATTCCCGCCATGGTCGACCACCCTGACAGGGGTTTTTCGTGGTTTCCCTCTGTCGTTCAGGTTGATACTGGGATGGTTCCTTATCAACAGACCACGACCGACTCCTTCCCACCATCCAAAACACCTAATAAAATTACTTTTCATCTCATCATCCCACCATCGCAATATATCATTCACCGACGCCAATAGATCGTAGTCATCAGTATAGTGCGTCATTAAAACCCAATAAAAAAAGAAGAAGAAGAAGAAATATGTTTCAGGACTGGCAGGCATCAGCGAGCTCAAATACTACTGTCCTCAGGATATTTCTTTAAAAATAAAACAAAAATTACGTTTTAAAAACTACGGTCATGTTATTCCACGCTTCACTGAAAAAGTATCCCCAAAAATAGACCCAGTAAATAATTTCTGGGCGAACAAAGTATTGTCTTGACAGGCAACTGCACCTGACGTAACTTGAACCTTACCTTACCTAATTTGACCTTCTTCAAGTTATTACTATTTATCCTGACGTGATCAGTATCTTTTGTAAAAGATCAATCAACGACTCGAAATAGGCGTGGCTTTACCAGTCGGCCTTCTAGATCTATATCACTCGAGGTCATTTAGAGACACCCTGATTGGATATTTGTATTTCACCTCAGTTCTAACAGCCCGTCGATTGGATGTTATGATTTGTGACGTCAATGGGGCGGAGACTGCGAGTCGTCAATTGTCAAAATAAAGAAACTATTATTATTTTCATAATTACCCTTATCTAGATAAAAAATGAAACACTATGTCTATTCAAATATACGACTCGCAGTCTCCGCCTTCTTGACGTCAGAAATCATACCATCCAATCAACAGGGCTGTTGAAACTGTAGTCAAATTCAAATATCCAATCGGGGTGTCTTCAAATGACCACAAATGATATAGATCCAACTGGCCTACTGGTGAAGCCACGCCTATTTCGAGTCATCAATTAAGGTTACCCAGTCGATATTTTCCCGTGGATATTTTTCCAGGCGATATTTTTCCCCGCTCACTCGATTGCACGGCGTGAAAACATATGCCTGCGGCCTCTTCAGGGAGTTAATAACAACATGTGTGCCTCGCCTCGATCGATAACACCGAGTGGATGTGTATTTACTAAACATCCACTTCCTATACTTCGTGCCGATATCCATGAAGTGTCAATAAAAATCGCACCATCTCCCTCAGATATATACACCTAACAGATTGCACGTAGGATCGACGCGTGGGACAATCACAATCCGCCCATTTATTTAAGACGTCGTGGAAATCAGTTCAAACACTTATTTACGCGTTTCTCGATCCTTGAATATCCAAAAACACTTGATAAAATAACTAGGCAAACGCGTTATGTGTTGCCGCGTAGATGGATGAGCTGGAACATATCAACTTGACTTGGATTGTTTATTATATATATCCACCTTTAGATCCAAACAATTACATCACTGCCCTTCTATTTCCTAATTAATTTCTATGATAATAAAGAAGGCTTTGTTATAATCATTTCCAATTATTGGTGACACCTGTTGCTTGGATTTAATTGGTTTCTTGATAGCTTGTGTGATTTAAAAAAATCAGAATATATATTCTTTTTACACATCAAAACGGCTGATGTGATTTGACTGACAGTTCGGAATAAGGTGTATAATTATCATATTAAAATTTCCTGAGAATTTGAATTCTCTCGAAGGAAATATTTTTGACGATTTTTTTCCTCCGGGTTATTCTTATGGGATTTTTGGAAATTTTGAAATGAGTTTTCTCAGAAGTGATTCAATCGAATGCGCCTCAAAACTAAACAGTATCGAGTTAAATAATGACACTTGTGTATGTCAAGTTTCAACTAATTTTGAATTTTCGTTTGACTTGTGGAGCGCGAAAAAAAAACA
The DNA here is from genome assembly GCA_964007535.1 of Brachyptera risi. Taxonomy (NCBI): domain Eukaryota; kingdom Metazoa; phylum Arthropoda; class Insecta; order Plecoptera; family Taeniopterygidae; genus Brachyptera; species Brachyptera risi. The sequence continues at coordinate 48,258,252 of OZ023329.1, read as the reverse complement.
GGCACTCATTTTCGGGTATGGTGAAATTGAGTCTTCGCTTCGCTCATCCAATTATCTCATCATATAATCAATCCATCATCTTATATATCATCAAACGACGCCAATAGATCTATTCATCAGTACAGTGCGCCGTTAAACTCAATGTAAATAAAATTACCAATAAAGAACGAAGACATATTCAACAAGTTTCATGACAATCAAGTAAGCGATTGTAAAAACAACGTGCACACACATATTATCTCGCTCTTCCTACAACACTACGCTGCGTCTTTCCTACAACACTACGCTGCGCCTTTCCTACAACACTACGCTGCGCCTTTCCTACAACACTACGCTGCGTCTTTCCTACAACACTACGCTGCGCCTTTCCTACAACACTACGCTGCGTCTTTCCTACAACACTACGCTGCGCCTTTCCTACAACACTACGCTGCGCCTTTCCTACAACACTGCGCTGCGTCTTTCCTACAACACTACGCTGCGTCTTTCCTACAACACTACGCTGCGCCTTTCCTACAACACTACGCTGCGCCTTTCCTACAACACTACGCTGCGCCTTTCCTACAACACTACGCTGCGCCTTTCCTACAACACTACGCTGCGCCTTTCCTACAACACTACGCTGCGCCTTTCCTACAACACTACGCTGCGCCTTTCCTACAACACTACGCTGCGCCTTTCCTACAACACTACGCTGCGCCTTTCCTACAACACTACGCTGCGTCTTTCCTACAACACTACGCTGCGTCTTTCCTACAACACTACGCTGCGTCTTTCCTACAACACTACGCTGCGTCTTTCCTACAACACTACGCTGCGTCTTTCCTACAACACTACGCTGCGCCTTTCCTACAACACTACGCTGCGCCTTTCCTACAACACTACGCTGCGCCTTTCCTACAACACTACGCTGCGCCTTTCCTACAACACTACGCTGCGCCTTTCCTACAACACTACGCTGCGCCTTTCCTACAACACTACGCTGCGCCTTTCCTACAACACTACGCTGCGCCTTTCCTACAACACTACGCTGCGCCTTTCCTACAACACTACGCTGCGCCTTTCCTACAACACTACGCTGCGTCTTTCCTACAACACTACGCTGCGTCTTTCCTACAACACTACGCTGCGTCTTTCCTACAACACTACGCTGCGTCTTTCCTACAACACTACGCTGCGTCTTTCCTACAACACTACGCTGCGCCTTTCCTACAACACTACGCTGCGTCTTTCCTACAACACTACGCTGCGCCTTTCCTACAACACTACGCTGCGTCTTTCCTACAACACTACGCTGCGTCTTTCCTACAACACTACGCTGCGTCTTTCCTACAACACTACGCTGCGTCTTTCCTACAACACTACGCTGCGTCTTTCCTACAACACTACGCTGCGTCTTTCCTACAACACTACGCTGCGCCTTTCCTACAACACTACGCTGCGTCTTTCCTACAACACTACGCTGCGTCTTTCCTACAACACTACGCTGCGTCTTTCCTACAACACTACGCTGCGTCTTTCCTACAACACTACGCTGCGCCTTTCCTACAACACTACGCTGCGTCTTTCCTACAACACTACGCTGCGTCTTTCCTACAACACTACGCTGCGTCTTTCCTACAACACTACGCTGCGTCTTTCCTACAACACTACGCTGCGTCTTTCCTACAACACTGCGCTGCGTCTTTCCTACAACACTACGCTGCGTCTTTCCTACAACACTACGCTGCGTCTTTCCTACAACACTACGCTGCGTCTTTCCTACAACACTACGCTGCGTCTTTCCTACAACACTACGCTGCGTCTTTCCTACAACACTACGCTGCGTCTTTCCTACAACACTACGCTGCGTCTTTCCTACAACACTACGCTGCGCCTTTCCTACAACACTACGCTGCGTCTTTCCTACAACACTACGCTGCGTCTTTCCTACAACACTACGCTGCGTCTTTCCTACAACACTACGCTGCGTCTTTCCTACAACACTACGCTGCGTCTTTCCTACAACACTACGCTGCGCCTTTCCTACAACACTACGCTGCGTCTTTCCTACAACACTACGCTGCGTCTTTCCCACAACACTACGCTGCGTCTTTCCTACAACACTACGCTGCGTCTTTCCTACAACACTACGCTGCGTCTTTCCTACAACACTACGCTGCGTCTTTCCTACAACACTGCGCTGCGTCTTTCCTACAACACTACGCTGCGTCTTTCCTACAACACTACGCTGCGCCTTTCATACAACACTACGCTGCGCCTTTCCTACAACACTACGCTGCGTCTTTCCTACAACACTACGCTGCGTCTTTCCTACAACACTACGCTGCGTCTTTCCTACAACACTACGCTGCGTCTTTCCTACAACACTACGCTGCGTCTTTCCTACAACACTACGCTGCGTCTTTCCTACAACACTACGCTGCGTCTTTCCTACAACACTACGCTGCGCCTTTCCTACAACACTACGCTGCGCCTTTCCTACAACACTACGCTGCGTCTTTCCTACAACACTACGCTGCGTCTTTCCTACAACACTACGCTGCGTCTTTCCTACAACACTACGCTGCGTCTTTCCTACAACACTACGCTGCGTCTTTCCTACAACACTACGCTGCGCCTTTCCTACAACACTACGCTGCGCCTTTCCTACAACACTACGCTGCGTCTTTCCTACAACACTACGCTGCGTCTTTCCTACAACACTACGCTGCGTCTTTCCTACAACACTACGCTGCGTCTTTCCTACAACACTGCGCTGCGTCTTTCCTACAACACTACGCTGCGTCTTTCCTACAACACTACGCTGCGTCTTTCCTACAACACTACGCTGCGTCTTTCCTACAACACTACGCTGCGTCTTTCCTACAACACTACGCTGCGTCTTTCCTACAACACTACGCTGCGTCTTTCCTACAACACTACGCTGCGTCTTTCCTACAACACTACGCTGCGTCTTTCCTACAACACTACGCTGCGTCTTTCCTACAACACTGCGCTGCGTCTTTCCTACAACACTACGCTGCGTCTTTCCTACAACACTACGCTGCGTCTTTCCTACAACACTACGCTGCGTCTTTCCTACAACACTACGCTGCGTCTTTCCTACAACACTACGCTGCGTCTTTCCTACAACACTACGCTGCGTCTTTCCTACAACACTACGCTGCGTCTTTCCTACAACACTACGCTGCGTCTTTCCTACAACACTACGCTGCGCCTTTCCTACAACACTACGCTGCGTCTTTCCTACAACACTACGCTGCGTCTTTCCTACAACACTACGCTGCGTCTTTCCTACAACACTACGCTGCGTCTTTCCTACAACACTACGCTGCGTCTTTCCCACAACACTACGCTGCGTCTTCCCTACAACACTACGCTGCGTCTTTCCTACAACACTACGCTGCGTCTTTCCTACAACACTGCGCTGCGTCTTTCCTAAAACACTGCGCTGCGTCTTTCCTACAACACTACGCTGCGTCTTTCCTACAACACTACGCTGCGTCTTTCCTACAACACTACGCTGCGTCTTTCCTACAACACTACGCTGCGTCTTTCCTACAACACTGCGCTGCGTCTTTCCTACAACACTGCGCTGCGTCTTTCCTACAACACTACGCTGCGTCTTTCCTACAACACTACGCTGCGTCTTTCCTACAACACTACGCTGCGTCTTTCCTACAACACTACGCTGCGTCTTTCCTACAACACTACGCTGCGTCTTTCCTACAACACTGCGCTGCGTCTTTCCTACAACACTGCGCTGCGTATTTCCTACAACACTGCGCTGCGTCTTTCCTACAACACTGCGCTGCGTCTTTCCTACAACACTACGCTGCGTCTTTCCTACAACACTACGCTGCGTCTTTCCTACAACACTACGCTGCGTCTTTCCTACAACACTACGCTGCGTCTTTCCTACAACACTACGCTGCGTCTTTCCTACAACACTGCGCTGCGTCTTTCCTACAACACTACGCTGCGTCTTTCCTACAACACTGCGCTGCGTCTTTCCTACAACACTACGCTGCGTCTTTCCTACAACACTACGCTGCGTCTTTCCTACAACACTACGCTGCGTCTTTCCTACAACACTACGCTGCGTCTTTCCTACAACACTACGCTGCGTCTTTCCTACAACACTACGCTGCGTCTTTCCTACAACACTACGCTGCGTCTTTCCTACAACACTACGCTGCGTCTTTCCTACAACACTACGCTGCGCCTTTCCTACAACACTACGCTGCGTCTTTCCTACAACACTACGCTGCGTCTTTCCTACAACACTACGCTGCGTCTTTCCTACAACACTACGCTGCGTCTTTCCTACAACACTACGCTGCGTCTTTCCTACAACACTACGCTGCGTCTTCCCTACAACACTACGCTGCGTCTTTCCTACAACACTACGCTGCGTCTTTCCTACAACACTGCGCTGCGTCTTTCCTACAACACTACGCTGCGTCTTTCCTACAACACTACGCTGCGTCTTTCCTACAACACTACGCTGCGTCTTTCCTACAACACTACGCTGCGTCTTTCCTACAACACTACGCTGCGTCTTTCCTACAACACTGCGCTGCGTCTTTCCTACAACACTGCGCTGCGTCTTTCCTACAACACTACGCTGCGTCTTTCCTACAACACTACGCTGCGTCTTTCCTACAACACTACGCTGCGTCTTTCCTACAACACTACGCTGCGTCTTTCCTACAACACTACGCTGCGTCTTTCCTACAACACTGCGCTGCGTCTTTCCTACAACACTGCGCTGCGTCTTTCCTACAACACTACGCTGCGTCTTTCCTACAACACTACGCTGCGTCTTTCCTACAACACTACGCTGCGTCTTTCCTACAACACTGCGCTGCGTCTTTCCTACAACACTGCGCTGCGTCTTTCCTACAACACTGCGCTGCGTCTTTCCTACAACACTACGCTGCGTCTTTCCTACAACACTACGCTGCGTCTTTCTTACAACACTACGCTGCGTCTTTCTTACAACACTACGCTGCGTCTTTCCTACAACACTACGCTGCGTCTTTCCTACAACACTACGCTGCGTCTTTCCTACAACACTACGCTGCGTCTTTCCTACAACACTACGCTGCGTCTTTCCTACAACACTACGCTGCGCCTTTCCTACAACACTACGCTGCGCCTTTCCTACAACACTACGCTGCGTCTTTCCTACAACACTACGCTGCGTCTTTCCTACAACACTACGCTGCGTCTTTCCTACAACACTACGCTGCGTCTTTCCTACAACACTACGCTGCGTCTTTCCTACAACACTGCGCTGCGTCTTTCCTACAACACTGCGCTGCGTCTTTCCTACAACACTACGCTGCGTCTTTCCTACAACACTACGCTGCGTCTTTCCTACAACACTACGCTGCGCCTTTCCTACAACACTGCGCTGCGTCTTTCCTACAACACTACGCTGCGTCTTTCCTACAACACTACGCTGCGTCTTTCCTACAACACTGCGCTGCGTCTTTCCTACAACACTGCGCTGCGTCTTTCCTACAACACTACGCTGCGTCTTTCCTACAACACTACGCTGCGTCTTTCCTACAACACTACGCTGCGCCTTTCCTACAACACTACGCTGCGCCTTTCCTACAACACTACGCTGCGCCTTTCCTACAACACTACGCTGCGCCTTTCCTACAACACTACGCTGCGCCTTTCCTACAACACTACGCTGCGCCTTTCCTACAACACTACGCTGCGTCTTTCCTACAACACTACGCTGCGCCTTTCCTACAACACTACGCTGCGTCTTTCCTACAACACTACGCTGCGTCTTTCCTACAACACTACGCTGCGTCTTTCCTACAACACTACGCTGCGCCTTTCCTACAACACTACGCTGCGTCTTTCCTACAACACTACGCTGCGTCTTTCCTACAACACTACGCTGCGCCTTTCCTACAACACTACGCTGCGCCTTTCCTACAACACTACGCTGCGTCTTTCCTACAACACTACGCTGCGTCTTTCCTACAACACTACGCTGCGTCTTTCCTACAACACTACGCTGCGTCTTTCCTACAACACTACGCTGCGTCTTTCCTACAACACTGCGCTGCGTCTTTCCTACAACACTACGCTGCGTCTTTCCTACAACACTACGCTGCGTCTTTCCTACAACACTACGCTGCGTCTTTCCTACAACACTACGCTGCGTCTTTCCTACAACACTACGCTGCGTCTTTCCTACAACACTACGCTGCGCCTTTCCTACAACACTGCGCTGCGTCTTTCCTACAACACTACGCTGCGTCTTTCCTACAACACTACGCTGCGTCTTTCCTACAACACTACGCTGCGTCTTTCCTACAACACTGCGCTGCGTCTTTCCTACAACACTACGCTGCGTCTTTCCTACAACACTACGCTGCGTCTTTCCTACAACACTACGCTGCGTCTTTCCTACAACACTACGCTGCGCCTTTCCTACAACACTACGCTGCGCCTTTCCTACAACACTACGCTGCGCCTTTCCTACAACACTACGCTGCGTCTTTCCTACAACACTACGCTGCGCCTTTCCTACAACACTACGCTGCGCCTTTCCTACAACACTACGCTGCGCCTTTCCTACAACACTACGCTGCGTCTTTCCTACAACACTACGCTGCGTCTTTCCTACAACACTACGCTGCGTCTTTCCTACAACACTACGCTGCGTCTTTCCTACAACACTACGCTGCGCCTTTCCTACAACACTACGCTGCGTCTTTCCTACAACACTACGCTGCGTCTTTCCTACAACACTACGCTGCGCCTTTCCTACAACACTACGCTGCGTCTTTCCTACAACACTACGCTGCGCCTTTCCTACAACACTACGCTGCGCCTTTCCTACAACACTACGCTGCGCCTTTCCTACAACACTACGCTGCGTCTTTCCTACAACACTACGCTGCGTCTTTCCTACAACACTACGCTGCGTCTTTCCTACAGTAGTATAACATTCTCAAGTGGAACTTTATGAGTGCAATAAAAAACTTTGCAATAACTTCGATAGATTTACTTGTGCTGAATTTTTATACTTAACAGTGAAATTTCTGTGCAGTTTTAATTTATTTTTCTGAAACTGTTCTAACTTCTGTCGCGTAAAATGAAGACCTGCATGTGTATTTCCTATGTTGAAGTTGTCACGATCAAGTTTCGTTATTGGTTTTTATTGCATTTTGCGATTTTATTATCGAGCATTCTCTGTCGTCTAGATTCGAGGGGAATAAAGTGAAAAGTGCAACTCTATTCTTATTTATTTTTGATGAAGATATGCATTTATATGCAGAATAAAAGTTTTCATTTTATGTTTTGTGAATATGCATGACGGAGCAACAGTATTCTTCAATGGGTCGATCTGAGAGGTAAAATAAGAAAAAATTGAGTAGATAATAGATTGAGGGACAATGATGTAGTGACACCAACCTGCGGTCAGGTCAGAGCCAAAAAGGTCCCGATTGCCTGTCACGATTTAGCGGATTCCCTTGTGAACTAGATGTAGATAAGAGTGGCTACGGTACCGGTGGCATTGTTCAACTTACAAAATATAGAATTTTATTAAAAAAAAATGCAACTGCCAACATTATAATTCTATTGAGCCGTGTATAGCATTGTTGAGCATTGTTGTTCTGAATAGTTGGATATAAAAGCGATAGTTGCGCTACAGGCAATCGGGACCCTGGACTCGGGAACTGACCCTGAAAATATTTCATTTTCGAGACCCGAGTTCATTAATATTTCATTAATAGTTCATTAATATTTCGCTTCCTCGAAGCAAAATTAGATTCTCAGAAATATAGACCGATTTATGATCGATTCTCGTGAAAATCAAGTTTTTCGCTTGCGATTAATCGATTTCAATAGATCGAATCTCTCCACCTCGATTTTTCGATGAATCGATCTACTTATGACAAATGTCTACATTTTTCGCACCCTCATATCTGATTTTGGCAACTGTATAGGCCTACCTCTTGAAAGATACGCCATCTATTGAAGAATAGTACTGCCTTGGATTATAGCTATAGGCTTCTGTCAAGTGACGTCACCCATTGTTGCAAGAGACAGACAGCAATGTGCAACAGTTGGAATTGACCAATCAGAATGTTTGGTAGTCCACCAGTTCGCTGTGTTGCTATGGTAGCTATAGGCTTCTGTCAAGTGACGTCACTCATTGTTGCAAGAGACAGACAACAATGTCCATCAGTTCGCTGTATTGCTATGGTAGCTATAGGCTTCTGTCAAGTGACGTCACTCATTGTTGCAAGAGACAGACAACAATGTCCATCAGTTCGCTGTATTGCTATGGTAGCTATAGGCTTCTGTCAAGTGACGTCACTCATTGTTGCAAGAGACAGACAACAATGTCCACCAGCTGGAATTGACCAATCAGAATGTTTGGTAGTCCACCAGTTCGCTGTATTGATATGGTAACTATAGGCTTCTGGCAAGTGACGTCACTCATTGTTGCAAGAGACAGACAGCAATGTCCACCAGTTGGAATTGACCAATCAGAATGTTTGGTAGTCCACCAGTTCGCTGTATTGATATGGTAACTATAGGCTTCTGTCAAGTGACATCACTCATTGTTGCAAGAGACAGACAACAATGTGCACCAGTTGGAATTGACCAATCAGAATGTTTGGTAGTTCACCAGCTCGCTGTGTTGCTATGGTAACTATAGGCTTCTGTCAAGTGACGTCACCCATTGTTGCAAGAGACAGACAGCAATGTCCACCAGTTGGAATTGACCAATCAGAATGTTTGGTAGTCCACCAATTCGCTGTATTGCTATGGTAACTATAGGCTCCTGTCAAGTGACGTCACCCATTGTTGCAAGAGACAGACAGCAATGTGCACCAGTTGGAATTGACCAATCAGAATGTTTGGTAGTCCACCAATTCGCTGTATTGCTATGGTAACTATAGGCTTCTGGCAAGTGACGTCACTCATTGTTGCAAGAGACAGACAGCAATGTCCACCAGTTGGAATTGACCAATCAGAATGTTTGGTAGTCCACCAGTTCGCTGTATTGATATGGTAACTATAGGCTTCTGTCAAGTGACATCACTCATTGTTGCAAGAGACAGACAACAATGTGCACCAGTTGGAATTGACCAATCAGAATGTTTGGTAGTTCACCAGCTCGCTGTGTTGCTATGGTAACTATAGGCTCCTGTCAAGTGACGTCACCCATTGTTGCAAGAGACAGACAGCAATGTGCACCAGTTGGAATTGACCAATCAGAATGTTTGGTAGTCCACCAATTCGCTGTATTGCTATGGTAACTATAGGCTTCTGGCAAGTGACGTCACTCATTGTTGCAAGAGACAGACAGCAATGTCCACCAGTTGGAATTGACCAATCAGAATGTTTGGTAGTCCACCAGTTCGCTGTATTGATATGGTAACTATAGGCTTCTGTCAAGTGACATCACTCATTGTTGCAAGAGACAGACAACAATGTGCACCAGTTGGAATTGACCAATCAGAATGTTTGGTAGTTCACCAGCTCGCTGTGTTGCTATGGTAACTATAGGCTTCTGTCAAGTGACGTCACCCATTGTTGCAAGAGACAGACAGCAATGTCCACCAGTTGGAATTGACCAATCAGAATGTTTGGTAGTCCACCAATTCGCTGTATTGCTATGGTAACTATAGGCTCCTGTCAAGTGACGTCACCCATTGTTGCAAGAGACAGACAGCAATGTGCACCAGTTGGAATTGACCAATCAGAATGTTTGGTAGTCCACCAATTCGCTGTATTGCTATGGTAACTATAGGCTCCTGTCAAGTGACATCACCCATTGTTGCAAGAGACAGACAGCAATGTGCACCAGTTGGAATTGACCAATCAGAATGTTTGGTAGTCCACCAATTCGCTGTATTGCTATGGTAACTATAGGCTCCTGTCAAGTGACGTCACGCATTGTTGCAAGAGACAGACAGCAATGTGCACCAGTTGGAATTGACCAATCAGAATATTTGGTAGTCCACCAGTTCGCTGTGTTGCTATGGTAACGATTGTTTGTCGTTTGTTACGTGCTACAAACCTATAGGATATTCTCAACTGACGTCACGCATTGTTGAAAGAGAGATACAACAATGTGCACCAGTTGGAATTGACCAATCAGAATGTTTGGTAGTCCACCAGTTCGCTGTGTTGCTATGGTAGCTATAGGCTTCTGTCAAGTGACGTCACTCATTGTTGCAAGAGACAGACAACAATGTGCAACAGTTGGAATTGATCAACCCAAATATTTGGTAGTCCACCAGTTCGCTGTGTTGCTATGGTAACGATTGTTTGTCGTTTGTTACGTGCTACAAACCTATAGGATATTCTCAACTGACGTCACGCATTGTTGCAAGAGACAGACAACAATGTCCACCAGTTGGAATTGACCAATCAGAATGTTCGGTAGTCCACCAGTTCGCTGTGTTGCTATGGTAACGATTGTTTGTCGTTTGTTACGTGCTACAAACCTATAGGATATTCTCAACTGACGTCACGCATTGTTGAAATTGACAGACAACAATGTCCACCAGTTGGAATTGATCAACCCAAATATTTGGTAGTCCACCAGTTCGCTGTATTGCTATGGTAACGATTGTTTGTCGTTTGTTACGTGCTACAAACCTATAGGATATTCTCAACTGACGTCACTCATTGTTGAAAGAGACAGACAACAATGTCCACCAGTTGGAATTGATCAACCCAAATGTTTGGTAGTCCACCAGTTCGCTGTATTGCTATGGTAACGATTGTTTGTCGTTTGTTACGAGCCAGAAGCATATTGATACGTGACTCGTGCTGATCGCTATCCAGATGTAAGAAACAAGAGGAACGTTTGCGTGGTGATTGAAGTTCAATTTATATTGGAAATCAAATTATTGTAATCCTCGACGTTTACTTAAGATCAAGTAGAGTACTGTTTTATCCGTCCTAATACAGTAAAATGGTCTCGAGAAAATCTGAAATGAGAAAATTGGTCTCAGAAGATCTCAGAAAGATTCCTCTTTCTGAGATTCCTCAGAAAGAGGAATCTTTCTGAATCCAGGCCCTGCTTCCTATTTATCGGTACGATAGCTATGATCCAGTGTACTGTTAATGAAATGACCTCCCGTACTTCACTGCGTAGACCTACAACTATAAAAGTGTCGAAATCACAATTTCATTTACGCGGTTTTACTATGACTATAACCGTAAATAACTATTGCTGGCTGAGCGCCAGCAATGTATATATAGCTCCGGATATTAATTAATTGTTATAGTTTAACGGTCCGTTAACGGCGCGGATATTGCACTTATTCACCTCAAGACAGTCTGCCGTTAAGTGAAGAGAGTCGTTAAGTGATGATAAAAACTGTCTTCTTGATTCAATTAATAGTAGCCTAGATTACTCCATATGATAAGCAATAGTATACTTATTTTCTATATTCATAACATTAATTATTTATTTTCACGTTTGAAAGATATGAAATATATAAATATCTCGTTAATCTTATACAACGCACGCTGTGTTTGACTAGTCTTTAAGATTGAAAGAAAAACATCCACCGAAAAAGTTACAGGTACATTGTTGAGGTTTAAATTAAGAAGTTTCGAAATGTAGGAGAAAGAAATCGTGCGCAAATTGCAACAATGAGATTGATTGAAAATGTTCCATTGTTGATAGTTTTGTTACTGCGTTTGACCTATGACTATCAATGACGTACCGGGATAAGCAACATGGCGTAAGTCCTATCCTTTTAACATTAGGCCGTTTTCACCATGATGGAATCAGCGCGCTTTCGTGTACATTTGTGAGATTCGCAATTTCAAATCAAATCGTACGTATTAGGCTCGTATTTCAATATATAGTACATAGTTGTACAATTGCATTGATTTTAATCTTTCTCGTAGATGATGAGTAATTATCCAGTTATCAAATGGTAAATATAGCAGTAGGGCTCTTGACCGGGGGACTAAATGCTTTTACAGACGTATTTTAAATTTAGATTGACCAATTCCAATGGAATGTATCCCATTATTACTTAATGCAGTTGGGAAGAGCTGGATTCATAGATTGCATTACATCTATCACTTGTATAGATCAACACACAATAATACCAGCAAATCATCATAACATTTGTGAGGCGGCATCCCTTCGATGTACGCATGGTGTGAAAGGAAACCGCCATGTTGCTTATCTCGTTAAGTTATTGATAGTCATAGGTTTGACCGACCATATTTCAACTTAGGAATCCATTATGTTGTTACGTTAACTGGAAAATTAAAATGGACATCAATTATTTTAAATCAAGTTGAAATATTTATTTATTTATTTATTTCATTTATTTTCCTTTTTTTATGATCCACATATCACAAAAGATTACATGGAACACAGATTACAACAATAGTAATAGAATTAACAACAGCACATGATGAAAAGGAAAGTACATCACTGAGTGCAAGAAAGAAGAGATCTTGTGTTTGCACTCAGATTATAGGAACTAAAATTATAATACAAGTCTTTGTTCTATAAATATGTGGTGAACTGGACCGGATATCGATAAAATATCAATTATTATCAAAAGGTCAAGACTTAATTCGGAAATCCGATCAATTTTACAATATTGAAATTAATTCAAGATGATAATAATTGAGCCATTTTGAATTTCGTTTTTGGGGTGGAAAGCTCGTTCAAACGATTTTTAGGTCATCCTTAACCTAAATTGGGTAAGAAAATGTCCATATCAAATTTTACATATTTATAAAAACCAACTACTTCATTTAGATGATCTCAAAGAATAATGATTGAGCCACGGATTGGGTTTATTACTATATCGTTTAGATTGAAAATATTCTTTTTTAAATCCATATTTATGAATCAAAATATCTTGAAAGAATCTCGGTACTGTAAAGAACTGTCACATCAAATAGTAGTCCACTTTACTCTGATAGTTAGGGAATACATCCAGGAAATTTCAAACGATCTCGGACTAAAACTTTCAACTGGCATTGTTACTAACCCATTGTTGAGCTTCCAAACATATAATCGTAAGAATAATAAAGTAACAAACTCAAAATAAGTTGCTGTTTCTTTATTATTTGCTATGGCCCAGTTTCATTTTAGTTTGGTTTATGTTTCAATAAATTGAGGTAGATAAATATAGCATAGCTGTCATGGACAGTGTACACAAGATCTTTATCATTGGTTCAAAGTTGAAGTTTTAAGGGGGTACTAGACATATAGAGTGTAAGATTATCAACGTCAAAACGTAACATCCGTTATCGCAGTGAACTTGTTGCCAGTGAAATTGCTTCACACCATTCAGAGAAGTATCTTATAAATCACTGTCGATCCCTCATAAATAATCACATTAGGTGGCATGTTATACGTATATCAAGACCCGTCGTGAGTAAAATATAGTAACATAATTATATGTATTCAATATATGATATACGTTCGCATTTTTTCACATGTGTTTTCACAGAAAATGAATTATTATTATTATTATTTATTAATATAATATTGTATAATATATAATATAATATTATCTATAATTATTTATTCAGATTATCCATGAGTTATTATTGGATGAGCGAAGCGAAGACGCAATTTAACTATGCTCGAAAAAAAGTTTTTTTTTTGCGCTCCACAGGTCAAACGAAAATTCAAAATCAGTTGAAACTTGGCATACACAAGTGTCCTTATCTAAATCGATACTGTATAGTTTTGAGGCGCAATCGGTTCAACCACTTCTGAGAAAACTCATTTACAAACTTCTGTTTGTAACAGAAGTTACAACTTCTGTTTGTAATTCCAAACAGAATTTGGGATTCTGAGAATCCCAAATCATTTGTGATTTTCAAAAATCACATAAGAATAACCCAGAGGGAAAAATTCGTTAAAAATATTTCATCCGAGAGAATTCAAATTTTCAGGAAATTTTAATATAATAATGATACACATCATTCCGAAATTTCATTCAAATCGAATCATCCGTTTTGATGTAAAAAATATATATAATTTAATTTTTGTAAATCCCTCGAAGTTATCAAGGTACCAATTAAATTCAAGCCACAGGTGTCACCAATTAACTGTGAACAACTAAAACAACGCTTTCATTATTATCATAGGAATTGATTGGGAAATAAGATGGTAGTGACATAATTGTTTCGATCTCAAGGTGTATGTATATACATAACCAATCCAAAGAAATAAGTTGATATAAATAGCTCATCCATCAACGCGGAAACACATAACGCGTTTGCCTAGTTAAAAACAAAATTGACTACCTCTCCAGATGTATATTATCCTCCACTTAGAATTTTTTTTAATCATTTAAGCAGCCCACCGTAGCTCAGTTAACTAGAGCAACATTTCAGAAACTGATGTTATTGTTGGGCGCGGATTTGAGTATCGTATATATAAGTCTTTTTGAAAGTATTTTCACTCATCATCACTTCATCTTTTCATTATCACCTGCTCATTCGTACCCCCAAATAACCTAGTTGTTGGTGAGGTCGTTAAGAAATCAATAATCCCATTCAATAATCATTAATTGGATTTCAATTGGTAAAATAACCTGGTGGGAGATTTTTCCCCCCAGAATGGATAGGTTCGCCTTAATGTCAATAACTGGAGGACGAAATGAAATTGTTGGATGTCGTAAAAAGTTATGTAACAAATGATGTAGCAACAATTCAATGTTACACAATCACTTGAAGTATTTCTTCGTTTTCTTGTTGAACTTTGACAAGGAAAATGTTCAACTTTTATTGGCCCGATATTGGCAAACGGCGTCGTAAGCTTTTCTCAATTTTCCGATGGAATTTACAGAAATTCTATTTCCTTCAAGTTAATTGGTCAAAGTTTGGACAGTTTGGGATCGGGAGATTCTATTACAGACATCTGTAGAACATGTGTGGTGTGGTTTTAGTAGTATATCTGACACCCCCGTAGCTCAGTCAACTGTCGCACCGCGTTGGGAAATGAATTCAAGTCGGGCGTGGGTTTTGAGTCCCGCATACGGCATGGATTTTTTGTGAACGCCCTTTCACTTATCATCACTTGATCTTTCATCATCACCCTCTCATTCGTACCCCAGTGTAACTTAGATGTTGGTGGGGTCGTTAAGCAACATTAAAATGAATAAAATAAATAATTAATCGCATTTTAAAATAATTCAAATTGAACAAATCAATTATCGTCGAAATGAATCTATGAAACAGATTTTTTCCTCTGGAAAAAACCTTCTTTTTTCCAACTTTAAAACCAGTATATGCAAACGATTCGTTCACCTTTAATAACCCTTAACTGTCAGCTATAAAATAGTATTCAATATGATATACTTGCTTTCACAAAATAATTAAAATTTTAGTAAGATCTTAGTCCGTACCAACTGAATAATTGAAAACTTCGGTAACTAAAATTTAAAATGGTCAAATTTCACTGCAACTTGAAGGATTTTCCGCGTTTGAAAGGCGTAGCTCTGTTTCCAATCGTAAATCTCGTCCTGAAAAATCACTGTGCTCCAAAACACCAAAGCACAAATAAAACTGAGATGCGTTCGTTATGTTGGTAAAAGATTGTCTTTCTTTCGTGGACGCAAGTATGATTCGAAGCTGAATAAAAAGGTGAACGATAATTATAATAATATAAATATTTTTATATTTTTATATTTTTATTATTTATATTTTTGTATATTTTTTATTGGTAATTATAAATGGTTTACATATTTCGTACAAAGCTCTGCTAAGCTGCTTTCGCAACTTTGTCAAATTCAAAGTGTATATATAATAATAATAGTTTTTTTTCATCATTATTATTATTCACAGATGAACAAAATTAAACTCATTTTCACAAATATTGCATAACAATATATTCGATTGAATTTATTTCGTATATTCATAAAGGATTTGAAAAAACACAAACAAAAAAGCAGAATACCTTGGAAAAAAATGAGAATAATGACAACAATTAATTAAATTAAAATAAAATAAAATAATAATAATAATAATAGTTACATTCACTGTATACATTGTACATGCTAAGTTCCTTCAACAATTAATATATTATATAATATATACATAAGTGATGAATAATATAAAAATGATAAACACAAGACTTATTATAACAACTCGGAAAAAGAATCATCAATTTTAATAATGTGATTTTGATTTGGTCGAAAGTTTCAGTATCCCGAGTGAATGTAGAAGCGAGGAACGGTTTATTATTCCTTATTAGTCCTTATTGGTAGCCTCGACTGTTGGAAATAATTGATCGATCTATCTCAGATTCGATCGGTTCTGCTCCCAATCGAATTGTTTGGGGTGGGGTGGTGGGGCGAGAAGAGAGGGGGGAGGAGGAGCGGTGTATATTATATATCTGGAAAACTATCCATCAATTAATATATGATTTGTATATCATACGTATCTCAAAATACGAGAAATTTGAGGTAATTTTCGAATTGCGATACCAATTCTTTTGTCTTCAGTTTTGTGAGAGTTGAATTAAATACAGAGCTACTCAAATAACTTTTTTTTTTTATTGGTCACATCTTCGAATACATTATTACATGAAACATTCATCATAAAATCCTACAAAGCCTGTAATGCTGGCTTGACTGTAGGGGTAAGATAACAATGTTTGAACATATAATAATAATAATAATAATAATAATAATAATAATAATCATCATTTATTCACAGTATACATTGTGGTATGTTATGTTTCGTCATTACAGTATAATAAAACCATCTTATTTAAGAGGATAAAATTCATTCTTAGTATATGGTTCTTTATCTAAAAGATAACGTTTTATATCAAGTTTGAAACAATTTACATTTTCCATCATGCGGATCTCTTTGGGTAATAAGTTAAAACATTTGACACCGTTAAAGTTCAGTCCAGTTTCAAATAAGGCACTTCGATGATGGACAACTACTGGAAGGTTTTTACCTCGAGTGTTGTGTGAATGATTAACATCTTTTTCAAAAATACTTAAATGAGAATGAACGAAGCAAACTAATTCCAAAATTATTTGTGTTTCACTTCTACTGGAATCAAAATAAAAAAAAATGAATAAATACAAACATAAATATAACTTGGCATGGCTTGAAAGTAGTACTTCACCGTTTCTTATTTCAAGGGTGAGTCCAAAATAAAAAAAGAAAAGAAAACGAAATATGAACAAAATTGTAATAAAAGAATGATTTGGTATAACAATTATTCCTTGTTATAATACATTGATGTGAACAAGAAAGTTTAATGAACAATTTGATCATTTGAAAATCATCTTCCAAGTGGGGCGCATGAAAAGTAAACTTACGATTTTAGAAAAAGATTATAAAAAATCGATAAAATTGTTCGCGAAATGTTGGGGTTACGTGAGAGGTAAATTTTCTATCCACTCTTTAAGGTTACCCTTGAAGACTCCTCTGGTCAAATTACTTCACAAAATATTGATTATGAAACAAATTAAAATGAAAAAAAATCGTCTGCGAAACCTCAATTTTAAAGTATGAATAAAGATAACGATTTTAGAAATGGGTATATCTTAAAAAAAAGCCATCAATTGCAGATTTTGATCATATTTTAGCCTAAATCGACGTTTTTGACAATATTTCCACAAACATTTCTAAAAACGTACGGGATGGTTACGTTTTTTCGAAATTTCTGTTTGTATTCTGATGCATTCTGATGTATTGAAATATACATTTTCTAAAAATTGTCACATGTACAAAATCTTAAAAAATATAATTCAAAGTGGAAAAAATACGGTATTTTCATATATTAATATATATATATATATATATATATATATATATATATATATATTTTTATTCTTCATTGGTGATTATAAATGGTAGCTGCCTATACAGATTTCGTACAAAACTCCGCTAAGCTGCTTTCGGAACTTGTCAGCAGAGATCATCCTAGACAATATAATTCAAAATGGAAAAATACGGTATTTTCATGTACTCCCATAGAATGGCTATGCTAAATCTTTTCAAATCTCAACTAAAATATCTAAAAAATTACTCTCGGGATGGCAATATTTTTTTCGATATCAAGACTTACAAACCAAACCGAATATCTATCACCACAAATAATTTGATTGATTTACCAACAATTCACAGAGTTTCCCCCTTAAGTGCACTAGACTGACGTGTGAGGGGGGGGGGAGGAAGGGAGGGGGGGGGGAAACTGGGTCAGAACCTAACATTGTCATTCAGAATAAATTATATTATTTTGACAAGACTAACATCACAATGGCAACTACATTAGATGTATACGTATATCTACACCTCAACCCAATAGTTGACAACTCGAAACTACCGACCGGTAATGTTAACTGTACGGAACCGGAACGTACGTTACCCGTCAATCGATCGACGCCTTGTCGGGAGAACCAATCAGATTGCTGTATTTATGGAGTAGAGCGTCGCGACGGTGAAAATAGACGAGTTGAGAGAATTCAGTCTAGTATGTATATATATATAGAGACATCCTTCCTCCGGGTAACTTGTTATCATAATCCTGACATATTTCACATGTTCCAGAGAAGTAGAAACGGCGGGGTAATAATATTCTCCAGGAATTACGTGTCGGGGTATGGGCATTCTTCATGACGGACGCACGCTGAATGTTTATGTGAAAGATTGATTTACTTCATAAGAGAAAAGTTATGTTGATTTTTTTCTTGTTCTGAGCATTCTGATATTTTGCAATGTGTTTCATAATTCATATTTTCATATGATAGCTGATATGATGAAATGATATGACCATTAATCATTAATCATCATCAATCATCAATAAATCAATAGATATAACAAAAATTAAATTAAATCAATTTAAATTCAATTTAAATAGAATAAAATGAAATTCATCAATTGATTGATTTTTATTTGAATTGTTTAAATTTAATTTAAATTTAAATTAGATTAAATTAATCAATAGGAATTATCATTAATCATTAATCAGACCATTAAGAAGATCAAGAATTACGTTTTCCTAATTTCCTATCATACGTTTAATTGTTCATTTTATACTCAACTTATTAGAATAATATTCTTTAGTTTGTTGTATGATTTCGTTAAAACGTTTTTTTTTTGGAGGAGTCAATATAGTCCCTTTTGGTGCCTCTCTCTACCTTGTCATATTTGGGCAGGATATTAAATATTAATAGAAAAAAAAAACGCGATGAAAGCTCATATCTTACATTTTTGAATTGACGACTCGAAATAGGCGTGGCTTCACCAGTCGGCCAGTTGGATCTGGATATCATTTGTGGTCATTTGAAGATACCCTGATTGGATATTTGAATGTGACTACAGTTCTAACAGCCCTGTTCATTGGACGGTATGATTTGTGACGTCAAGGGGGCGGAGACTGCGAGTCGTCAATTGTAACCTATTTTGTGGAAATAGTTCCGATAAGACTTCAGAGGGAAACAACGGTGGCGGGTACCAATTAAATCTAGGTCTGATATGCCCCTCACGTCCCTGATCACACGCAGCGTGCGCGTTAGCAACTGGGCTACTTATGCCGGTCGCTGAGTCGTCACTCAGGAGACCGGGTTTCGATTTCCGCTACGGTCGACCATCCTGATAGAGGACTCATCGCAATTTCCTCTGACGTTGAGCTGAATTTTGGGATGGTTAACAGTTCATGGCCGCTTCCTTCCAATAGTCCAAGGCCGCTTCCTTCCCACAGTCCAAAACACGCAATGAATATCCCTTCATCTCGGCTTCCTATTTATATCACATCGTTCATATGATTCACCGACTCTAACAGATCTTGGGGAAGTGCACCAATAAGTGCACAAGTGCAAAAATATACAGACTATAATGCTCTGTTTTTCCTCCACAGTCAAGTCTTTATTGGAGGCTTTGTGCATTTTATTTGACTGTTTAGTGTATTTATTATTCATGTACAAATTTGAAAGCAATAAAAAAAAAATATATGAAACTAGGCAAACGCATGCATATGTTGGACTTTTATCTACGGCGAAAAATTATGGTCACCGACAGCGCAGTCCTGGTGTTGAAGTTCAGTGGTTTCAAATAATCAAAATGGTGTGGTAAGATCGCCCTTGTGGTGCCCCGACCAAACGATCCTATCTTCCATCCATAGCCTCAATTGGGAAGTAATGATTTTGTATCAAGTTTCGATGTTATTAAAAAAAAAATATATGCGTTGTATGAGTGAGACATCTGAATTCTAAATGAAGTATAATCGAAAATTCTACACACCTTGACTCATATGAAATATACTCCATTCGGTAACTATCGAATCTAGAAAGCCGTGAATCTCAGCAAAAGTTTTATGCCATTATTTCTATCCATCTGATGAATGAAAAATATGTATTGAATTATTTTCTTCAGAACGACTGTCCCGAATTGCATAAGAATTTGTCGTAATGTGTATCAGATATTCAATTACAATTTGATTTTTATTGAAGAGATTTTATTTTTAAAAGTCTAGTCTTATGAGGGATTTCAAAACTTTGAGATGGTGTTCCTAAAAATGGTCCAACCGGATATACAGTTCTGAGTTGGATAAGTCTGCGTGTATATATAAAGTTTCGTGTCGATCAGTCACACCTAGCGACCTGTGCAGTGCTTACAAACAAACAAAAATACATATACATATCTTCATAAGAGAGGGGTGGACGTCTTTGCTATCGCTCATCTAAAAACATAAAATAAATGAGGAAGCCAAAAGCTCCAAATGAGTGGGGTGGAGGACTTTGCTATCGCTCATCCGAAAATATAAAGTAAATGAAGAAGCCAAAAGTCAACAGTAGGTTACGTCAGAAGTCAAATAGGTGTTCTAATGAATGCTTCCCCTCGCTGTAGAAAAGTCATAGCTCTCTGTGTAACAACTAAAGAACTGGTATAATAGCGAACTGTTCCTCTCTACCTTTTAAAGTTTCCACCGGTTTCCAGCCGGTTTCCAGCCCGTTTTGTAGATTCGATTATCCCAAAACTCAGTGACCGGAGAGCGCTCGTCTACTCGCCTATATCTGCCCCTGCTTGTACGAGTATTAGGCAATCCGCTTGGCTTATCTTGCTTTTAACAAACAGGTGGTCTCCTCCCCTTAACCCCCCACCCCCACCTCCTCAACCCTACCCCTATCGACGCCGTTAGGTAGCCAGGGGTAGGAAAAACGCGGGCGAAAAAAATGAAACTAGCCTGGAATTTCAGTATTTGCGTAATGTACAAAAATATAGAAATAATTCCGGGAATAACCCGGTAAACCCGGGGGATCTAGAATAAAGTGTAATTGGAAAATAGAGAGGTTAAATAATCAATTCTAAATAATTCATTTTATTATTTGGTTTTTAATGATTTTCAAATATTAAATAAAATAATGAACAGTAAATCAATTTTTTGAAAAAATAATTTAAATTTGGAACACAATACTATAATGAATAAAAGAAGAAAGGTAGATTAATTTGTTTATTTTATTCATTCATATTGGGTTTAATGACGTAATGTACTGTAAACTGAGGTCTAATAACGTCAGTGAATGAGGTGATGGGATGGTTATTCTATTAGGTGTTTTGGATGGTGGGAAGGAGTCGGTCGTGGCTTGTTGTTAAGGAACCATCCCAGTATCAACCTGAACGACTGAGGGAAACCACGAAAAACCCCTGTCAGGATGGCTGTCCATGGCGGGAATCGAACCCCGATCTCCTGAATATCAGTTCATTGTTCTAGCCACTCGACCACACGTCTCAGTAAGATTTATTCGTAGAGACAAAGCAGAATCGAAGAAATAGGACGAGTTACAAAGAAATAAAATAAAAAGATAAGCTCGATTTTTTTCTGTTTCTTATAACGCATGAGTTTGAATTATTATTATATCTGAACTTTGCGCCAGTATTTATATCTAGTGTGTCAGGTGAACTAAAATATAATCAAATATTCCGTTTAGAGTTGCAAGCTCTCTCTTGTGACGTCCGAACGATCCTACACTATCTCATCTTCACCCTCAATTAGAGAACAAAGGTCTTCTGATGAATGTTATTGGACGAGCTTTAGCGAGGATTCAATTTGACATACTGAAAAAATTGGTGTTCGTTTTTATGTTTTTTTTTCATGTTTTTTTGTCGGTTCTCCACAGGTAAAACGGCCGCAGCTATCAACTTCGAACTTTTTTTAAATATGGTTCCTCATCTAGCTTAGATCTGTATAGTTTTGTGGCATCATCGGGTGGTAACTTTCATTTTTATGAATTTTAGAAATTTCAAAACTACCCGCTAGAATAACACGGCGGAAAAAAAATTTAAAACATTTTATTTTCAAAAAAATTGAAATTTTGTGTGAAGTTGAATAACATCTTGATACACATTTCTGGGAATTCTCAGCTTGATCGGGTCAGCCATTTTGAAGAAAAAACATGAAATGTGCCAAATTGGTACCACTCGAAGCCGTTTTTACCCATTTATAACTAAAATGTTACCCAATTGGCAAATTTAGGCAAAAGTTTGGCATTAAAGTCGACATACTGTTACTTCCCGCTCGTGTCACAACGCGTATATAGCGTTTTCCTAGTTGAATATATGACATGGATATTTGTGCTACATCTAGGTATGATTAGTATATGCTCTGAAGTAAATTTGTCAGTATTTTATATCACATACATTCTATGAATAAGTCTATATTTTTATTTTGTTCATGAATGTACGTTTGTATTTATTTATATATGACATTCCAGAATTATATTTGAATGTCTGATTTCACATCTCTGTGTATATATATATTCATATGCACCCTGAAGATGGCACATACACTCTGCTGTGTGTATTCAGTATTCAGTGTATTCAGTATTCAGTGTATTCAGTGTATTCAGGAGGTTCGACATTGGGAGGGGCGACGCTTCTTTGAATACTAAAACTTTGGCCGACGTCGCTTTGAGGATCTGTCTCGAGTGGTCACAGCGATTCAATAAACAGGGAGGAAACTTGCTCGACATTGTATATAATCTTATCTTTTCCTCGTTCTCTCTCTCTCTCTCTCTCTCTCTCTCTCTCTCTCTCTCTCTCTCACTCACTCACTCACTCACTCACTCACTCACTCACTCACTCACTCACTCACTCTCTCTCTCTCTCTACCTCTCTCTGTCTCTCTTTATCTCTCTCTCTCTCTCTATCTTTGTCTCTCTCTCTCTTTCTCTTTCTATCTATCTTTCTCTCTATCTATCTTTCTCTGTCTCTATCTATCTCTGTCTCTCTTTGTCTCTCTCTCTCTCTCTTTCTCTGTCTCTCTCTCTCTCTCACTCACTCACTCACTCACTCACTCACTCACTCACTCACTCACTCACTCACTCACTCACTCACTCTCTATCTTTCTCTCTTTATCTCTCTCTCTCTCTCTCTCTCTCTCTCTCTCTCTCTCTGTCTCTCTTTATCTCTCTCTCTCTCTCTATCTCTCTCTCTCTCTCTCTCTTTCTCTCTCTATCTATCTCCATATCTATCTATCTCTCTTTCTCTCTCTCTCTCTGTCTCTCTCTCTCTCTGTCTCTCTCTCTCTCTCTCTCTCTCTCTCTCTTTCATACATTGTTTACAATTAGGAAAAGGCAGTATATGAGTTGTGAGTTGAGATTAGAAGCATGAAAAGATAAAAAATCACGATCTATACTATCTATCGGAATAATATGTCTAATGTTGTGATCAAGAGGAACTATTACGCTTTTTTTCAATATTTTTTAATAATGTGACAAATAAATTATCATAATCTATTTTTGTGGACATTTTGAAAAAAATAGTAAAAATTTTGAAAAATCATTTATTTTCAATTTATTAATTTAATTATCTCCCCCCCCGTCTTCCCCTCCCCTTTTTTAATATGTAATTTTTTTTTATTTCTTTATTCACACGTTTACGTGACTTATTATAGTTTGTTTAATGCATTTCTCATTTCAGTACCTTTTAGCCTTAGGTTTATGTTTGCTATTTTAAAATTACTTATTTTTTTCTTGATCTAATTACCATTTTTGAAATTCTTTCATCCATTGATGAATTATTCTGTGTCAATCATGGCAGCCATTGTGTCTGAGTGACAGAGTCTCTGATGGAGATAGATATAAATGAAATGTATTCTGTCGGCTCACTGAAACTACACACCTTGCATTACCTCAACAGTATAGGCTTCTGTCAAGTGACGTCACTCATTGTTGCAAGAGACACACAAGTGACACAACAATGTCCACCAGTTGGAATTGACCGATTAGAATGTTTGGTAGTCCACCAGTTCGCTGTGTTGCTATGGTAACTATAGGCTTCTGTCAAGTGACGTCACCCATTGTTGCAAGAGACACACAACAATGTCCACCAGTTGGAATTGACCGATTAGAATGTTTGGTAGTCCACCAGTTCACTGTATTGCTATGGCAACTATAGGCTTCTGTCAAGTGACGTCACCCATTGTTGCAAGAGACACACAACAATGTCCACCAGTTGGAATTGACCGATTAGAATGTTTGGTAGTCCACCAGTTCACTGTATTGCTATGGCAACTATAGGCTTCTGTCAAGTGACGTCACCCATTGTTGCAAGAGACACACAACAATGTCCACCAGTTGGAATTGACCGATTAGAATGTTTGGTAGTCCACCAGTTCGCTGTGTTGCTATGGTAACTATAGGCTTCTGTCAAGTGACGTCACTCATTGTTGCAAGAGACACACAAGTGACACAACAATGTCCACCAGTTGGAATTGACCGATTAGAATGTTTGGAAGTCCACCAATTCGCTGTATTGCTATGGTAACTATAGGCTTCTGTCAAGTGACGTCACTCATTGTTGCAAGAGACACACAAGTGACACAACAATGTCCACCAGTTGGAATTGACCGATTAGAATGTTTGGTAGTCCACCAGTTCGCTGTGTTGCTATGGTAACTATAGGCTTCTGTCAAGTGACGTCACCCATTGTTGCAAGAGACACACAACAATGTCCACCAGTTGGAATTGACCGATTAGAATGTTTGGTAGTCCACCAGTTCACTGTATTGCTATGGCAACTATAGGCTTCTGTCAAGTGACGTCACCCATTGTTGCAAGAGACAGACAACAATG
This sequence comes from Brachyptera risi, assembly GCA_964007535.1. NCBI lineage: Eukaryota > Metazoa > Arthropoda > Insecta > Plecoptera > Taeniopterygidae > Brachyptera > Brachyptera risi. The sequence continues at coordinate 48,233,155 of OZ023329.1, read as the reverse complement.
TCCACCAGTTGGAATTGACCGATTAGAATGTTTGGTAGTCCACCAGTTCGCTGTGTTGCTATGGTAACTATAGGCTTCTGTCAAGTGACGTCACTCATTGTTGAAAGAGACAGACAACAATGTCCACCAGTTGGAATTGACCGATTAGAATGTTTGGTAGTCCACCAATTCGCTGTGTTGCTATGGTAACTATAGGCTTCTGTCAAGTGACGTCACCCATTGTTGAAAGAGACAGACAACAATGTCCACCAGTTGGCATTGACCGATTAGAATGTTTGGTAGTCCACCAGTTCGCTGTATTGCTATGGTAACTATAGGCTTCTGTCAAGTGACGTCACTCATTGTTGCAAGAGACACACAACAATGTCCACCAGTTGGAATTGACCGATTAGAATGTTTGGTAGTCCACCAATTCGCTGTGTTGCTATGGTAACTATAGGCTTCTGTCAAGTGACGTCACTCATTGTTGCAAGAGACACACAAGTGACACAACAATGTCCACCAGTTGGAATTGACCGATTAGAATGTTTGGTAGTCCACCAGTTCGCTGTGTTGCTATGGTAACTATAGGCTTCTGTCAAGTGACGTCACCCATTGTTGAAAGAGACAGACAACAATGTCCACCAGTTGGAATTGACCGATTAGAATGTTTGGTAGTCCACCAGTTCGCTGTGTTGCTATGGTAACTATAGGCTTCTGTCAAGTGACGTCACCCATTGTTGCAAGAGACACACAACAATGTCCACCAGTTGGAATTGACCGATTAGAATGTTTGGTAGTCCACCAATTCGCTGTGTTGCTATGGTAACTATAGGCTTCTGTCAAGTGACGTCACTCATTGTTGCAAGAGACACACAAGTGACACAACAATGTCCACCAGTTGGAATTGACCGATTAGAATGTTTGGTAGTCCACCAGTTCGCTGTGTTGCTATGGTAACTATAGGCTTCTGTCAAGTGACGTTACTCATTGTTGCAAGAGACAGACAACAATGTCCACCAGTTGGAATTGACCAATCAGAATGTTTGGTAGTCCACCAGTTCGCTGTATTGCTATGGTAACTATAGGCTTCTGTCAAGTGACGTTACTCATTGTTGCAAGAGACAGACAACAATGTCCACCAGTTGGAATTGACCAATCAGAATGTTTGGTAGTCCACCAGTTCGCTGTATTGCCATGGTAACTATAGGCTTCTGTCAAGTGACGTCACCCATTGTTGCAAGAGACAGACAGCAATGTCCACCAGTTGGAATTGACCAATCAGAATGTTTGGTAGTCCACCAATTCGCTGTGTTGCTATGGTAACTATAGGCTTCTGTCAAGTGACGTCACCCATTGTTGCAAGAGACAGACAACAATGTCCACCAGTTGGAATTGACCAATCAGAATGTTTGGTAGTCCACCAGTTCGCTGTATTGCTATGGTAACTATAGGCTTCTGTCAAGTGACGTTACTCATTGTTGCAAGAGACAGACAACAATGTCCACCAGTTGGAATTGACCAATCAGAATGTTTGGTAGTCCACCAGTTCGCTGTGTTGCTATGGTAACTATAGGCTTCTGTCAAGTGACGTTACTCATTGTTGAAAGAGACAGACAGCAATGTCCACCAGTTGGAATTGACCAATCAGAATGTTTGGTAGTCCACCAGTTCGCTGTATTGCCATGGTAACTATAGGCTTCTGTCAAGTGACGTCACTCATTGTTGCAAGAGACAGACAACAATGTCCACCAGTTGGAATTGACCAATCAGAATGTTTGGTAGTCCACCAGTTCGCTGTATTGCCATGGTAACTATAGGCTTCTGTCAAGTGACGTCACTCATTGTTGCAAGAGACAGACAACAATGTCCATCAGTTGGAATTGACCAATCAGAATGTTTGGTAGTCCACCAGTTCGCTGTATTGCCATGGTAGCTATGGGCTTCTGTCAAGTGACGTCACTCATTGTTGCAAGAGACACACAAGTGACACAACAATGTCCACCAGTTGGCATTGACCAATCAGAATGTTTGGTAGTCCACCAGTTCGCTGTGTTGCTATGGTAACTATAGGCTTCTGTCAAGTGACGTCACTCATTGTTGCAAGAGACAGACAACAATGTCCATCAGTTGGAATTGACCAATCAGAATGTTTGGTAGTCCACCAGTTCGCTGTATTGCCATGGTAACTATAGGCTTCTGTCAAGTGACGTCACTCATTGTTGCAAGAGACAGACAACAATGTCCATCAGTTGGAATTGACCAATCAGAATGTTTGGTAGTCCACCAGTTCGCTGTATTGCCATGGTAACTATAGGCTTCTGTCAAGTGACGTCACTCATTGTTGCAAGAGACACACAACAATGTCCACCAGTTGGAATTGACCAATCAGAATGTTCGGTAGTCCACCAGTTCGCTGTGTTGCTATGGTAACTATAGGCTTCTGTCAAGTGACGTCACTCATTGTTGAAAGAGAGAGACAACAATGTCCACCAGTTGGAATTGACCAATCAGAATGTTTGGTGGTCCACCAGTTCGCTGTGTTGCTATGGTAACTATAGGCTTCTGTCAAGTGACGTCACTCATTGTTGCAAGAGACAGACAACAATGTCCACCAGTTGGAATTGACCAATCAGAATGTTTGGTAGTCCACCAGTTCGCCGTGTTGCTATGGTAACGATTGTTTGTCATTTGTTACTTGACAGAAGCCTTACCGACCTGTTACTTGTTGCTATATACTAGCCTACTGTTGCTAAGTGTCCTTCCTACCTGTTGGTCTTTTGAGCCTAACATGCAATAAAATACATGCTATTTTTATATAGTTTTTTACGTTGTTCTTCATCCGATTATTGTGAAAAACTACTTGAAATATGTATTAGGGTGATTTTTGTATTTAGTATAAAGTTTAGAGCTTTTCAGTAATTTCGTTTTTTCAACGATCTTTCCTCCGGGTTATTCTTTGGATTAACCAAACTTTCAACAATACAATAGGTACTATGATATTTCTGAACGAGGTTTACGATGAGAAATATAACTCCATCTTTCAAAAACGTTAAATACTTGAAACGAGATTCTATGTATATTTATATCTACCTTTTCTACAGTCTCATATATATTCACATATATATATATATATATATATATATATATATATATATATATATATATATATATATATATATATATATATATATATATATATATATATATATATATATATAGGCCTATATATATGTATATATATATATATATATATATATATATATAAATATATATATATATATATATGTTTAATTTCAAGTTTTCGCGGACATAAGTGATGCTTTTATTACCTTCCGGATGATGCCGCTTACAATTAGATAAACGCTGTGGGGACCGCACTCCCCACGTTGTCCAACTCCCTTGACGTTATATATATATATATATATATATATATATATATATATATATATATATATATATATATATAGGCCTATATATATGTATATATATATATATATATATATATATATATATATATATATATATATATATATATATATATATATATATATATATATATATGTAGTAATTTGTTTCTTCTGTTTTGCCCCGTATTTAAAACTCTACCTTGTCTCACATAACAATAACTTTGTGCCAAACTTCACATGTTATTAAAAAAAATTCCACTTTAATATTTCGGTCGTTGGACCCACTTTATGAAAATGTCAGTTTCCATATACGGTATAAAACTTCATCACTTTCGACTGTGGACATTTTCATAGATTCTCATAGGAGCTTTTCTCTCAATTTTCTCTGCCTACACGAGTGAAATTATATTACATTTCCCCTTGACTTGACTGAAACCACTTCTAGTTTCTCTATTTTTATTTCTCTAACCTGTTTCATATGAAACTCTGCATAAAATTCATCAATTAATTTCGTTTTCCTAGAAAAAAAAATGGCAAAACCTTTGGTATAGATAAAAAGAGAGAGAGACAGAAAAAAATATCAGACAATTCAATTTGAAAAATCCTTTGACGTTATGTTGGATCATAATTTGTCTATGTGGAGAGTAAAATGAATGTACCCCCTTCCTACTTGGGTGGTTTACAAAACCTCATACAAATACTTCTTCCAGTTTATATTTGTATTTATTATCGTTAAAAAAACGCGTACTGTTGGACTAACACGGTACTAGTCAAACAAAATTAAAAATTAACACACGACAATATTTCGACAACATACTCGGCTGTCTTCATCAGGTCAAGTTCATCAGGTCAAGTTCATCAGGTCAAGTTCATCAGGTCAAGTTCATCAGGTCAAGTTCATCAGGTTGATCAATATTGTCGTGTGTTAATTTTTAATTTTGTTTGACAAGTACCGTGTTAGTCCAACAGTACGCGTTTTTTTCAACTATATCTTCACGGTATATTCTTCTTCTTCGCTTTAACTGTATTTATTATCATTTCATTACACATCATTCAACTCGGATGACAATATAACATATGACTTACAAAGGTTATACAAATTCGTCACAATTAGAATAAAATATTAATATATAGGCCTATTTCCAGATGAACGTAGCAAAGATTCCATTTCACATCCCGAAAAAAATGGGCTTGGTTTTTTATATATATATATATATATATATATATATATATATATATATATATATATATATATATATATATATATATATATATATATATGTATATATATATATATATATATATATATATATATATATATATATATATATGTATATATATATATATATATATATATATATATATATATATATATATATATTTTTTTTTTTTTTTTCCTTGTAATTTTGTGCGCGGCATACAGGTCAGGAAAAAATACCTATCGACTGGAATTTTTTTCTACATATTCATGTTGTACCAGAATAGGCTGGGATTGTTTCTCACTGAAATCGATCGGAAGTTTTTTCCGGAAAAAAATCGGAAAATTTGAAAAATCCTCAAGAATAACCCGGAGAAAAATACTTGAAAAACAAGAATTTTTCAAAAGCTCTCAAATTTCGACCGAATATGGACAATACTATTATACACCTTTTCAGAGATTTTTGCAACAATCGGATGAGAAATGACAAAGAAAACACGATAAAAGTATATATTTTATTAAATATTTGGGTCATTTGGTTTTGCAAAGTGTTTATGCGACATGTTGCTGCACTATAAATATCAACAAGTTGCAGGTAAGGTTTTTGAACGTTTGAAGTAATCCAAGGTCTATACATGTGGATTGAGCTGACAGAATATTTTTCATTCTAGATTTCCATACTTCTAAGCTCATCTCACAACGCGCATCCCGCGTTCTCCTATAGTCACAATAAATATGAACACAAAAAATTACTGATGAATAGTTCTGTAGATACCACATACTACTGGTCAACTTATAAACAAGAACAATCTGTACGTAGACATTTAGGTACACTTAGCAGCACGAAAAATGGGATTCATCTGCAGAGTCCCTAAATCAATACTATTCGAACAGGTAGTAGTGGCCTTTAGACCTGTTTTAGGAGCTCTGCGATTGGCTGATAAGGGTTGCATATGATAACAAGATATTCAGAGAGAACCATCCCACCACGTGCTTCTCCATGTGGTGTCTTGTTTTCAGTCGGTATTTTCACCTTGAGATATATCACGTGATGACCAAAGGTTGACCTGTCGTCTGACGATGATGGGTAGCGTATATAGACTGGGTGTATTGTATCCTAATCTATTCATGCAGTTTGTCTATATGCTATATAGGAATTGTAATCAGACCAAGTGGAACTCATTCCAAAAATATAAAAACTATAATTAAAAACTATATAATTACTATAAAAACTATCAGAAACCACTGTGTAAAAAATTCATTCAAATTATAGAAAAAATGGTCAATCAGAAACATTTTTACATTGGCTTTGAATATCTGTCGACTTGTTTTTTTCTTTAAAAAGATCAGTTTAAGATTAGTTAATTTAGATTTATAGGGCCTACTACATTATTTTATTGTGAAGAAAAAAATCGGTTCAATTATCATAGTCCTATATTGACTTTTGACTCAATTTTTTTCGATCCTATCTTTCATCCTGAGCCTTAATTGGACAAGAATGATTTTGTATCAATTTTTTTTTTCAATCCAAGTTACACAGCAAGCAATGCTGTAACATTATAACAATCATAAGCACTGTTTATAAACCGCCCCCGTGGCTCAGTCTACTATCACATTGCGTTAGGAACTGAAGTCGTGTGGGGCGTGTGTTCGAGTCCCGAATAAGGCATGGATTCTTGTGAATGTCCTTTCACCTATCATCACATCACCTTTTCATTATCACCCACACATTCGTACCCCCGTATAACCTAGCTGTTGGTGGGGTCGTTGAATAGCATTCAAATAAAATAAGTATGCTGGCCAACCATGAATGCGATTTGCGTTTCGCTTTCGCAAGGCGGTGGAATTGAGGCGAGCTCAACAATCAGAAATCGCGTAACTCTCGTCACTGATTGGTCGTTTTATCATCAAGGTGGCTTAAAACACCGCTTACCGAATTCGCAATCCGGATAGCGCAGGTATGGAAGCCCAGCATTACGGACAACTCCAGTTTGTCTAAATCGCCAACTGGGTTGACCAATTAGCCTGGAATTGTTCATGTAAACATGACACCAATTCGATCGCTATTGATTGGAATTTGGTTAGTGAGTCATCTAAAAAACCAACCCAACTTGTTCGAGCAACAGAGGGAGACTATACACAAAAACTTTGATGCGATAAATGAAAGTACGTCTTCAAAATCACATGCCTTATGCGGGACTCGAACCCACGCTCAACGGTGACTTTGGTTTCTAAAGCGGTGCCTCAGCTGACTGAGCTACGGAGTAAGGCCTAACACAAATATCTACAATCCGTCGAAGTCAACCTTTTGTTTTTGACATTTGTATGGATTTGTTCTTGCGTATGGTGTAACTTGCTTCATATACGTTGATCTCTGCACAAAGGAGTCAGCAGTTCCGAAACGTTAACCTACACGACACGTTTCGTGATTGGGTTGGGGGGTTGACCGGGGGGGCGAGAGCGGGGGGGGGGGGGGGTACCACTGACCCACCAGAGGGTGAACTTCCGACTCGGTTGGCTGCGACCGACCTTTGTGACCTACATTCTTCCCCCCCCCCCTCCCCCCCTTTATACCTGTGCTTCTCAGTTTCTCTAATTGAGTGAGCCGTTTTCTCGACAACTTATACTTTACGTGTCATGTGACAATGTGACGTTTCATCAGGAAACGGAAATTAAGTTGATTCATTAGACGAGCTTTAGCGAGGATTCAATTTGACATACTGAAAAAAATTGGTGTTCGTTTTTATGTTTTTTTTTTTTTTTTATGTTTTTTTGTCGGTTCTCCACAGGTCAAACGGCTACAGCTATCAACTTTAAACTTTTTTTCATCATGGTTCCTCTTCATGGTTTCCACCTTAGATCTGTATAGTTTTGTGGCATCATCGGGTGGTAACTTTTATTTTTATGAATTTTAGAAATTTCAAAAATACCCATTAGAATAACACGGCGGAAAAAAATCGATTTGCGATTTTTTAAACTTTCCGATTTCCTGACCTGTATGCCGCGTACAAAATTATAAAACAAAAAAACAAACATAAAAACGAAGCCCATTTTTTTCGGTATGTCAAATGGAATCTTCGCTACGCTCATCTAATTATTATGACGATGTTTTTTCTTATAATTGATCAATTTATTGCCTTGTTGTATGTATTGTGTCCAAGTGACCACCGTATGGTCGGCAGTGTTAGTTGGGATGATGAGAACTCATATATATCCATCTCTATCTAGCTAGCTAAGAGAGTGATAGATAGAGAGAGAGAGAGAGATTAGCCGCCAAAACAGAAGGTCGTACTAACGAAGTTCGGAATGCCGTCAAAACGTTGTATATCCACATGGAGGATCAGGCAAACATACCTTAGTAGCAGGTTCCACATTCAACGACACCAAGCACAAGAGATGACGGTGCGAACCATCCGTGCGTTAATGGTGTGTCTGAGGGGGGACAGTCGATCGGAACCTTCTCTCGTGGATACAGGTTTCGCTAGATCAACCTATCTGACAGACATACTTACTTCATTGATTCATAGTTGATAAGTGAAGGTTTAAAAAAAAAAACATCTATAATAATAATAATATTAAATAACGATATTTCTGTCATAACTGATTTAATCATTCCTCATAACCGTCCTGATTTAATAATTGTTTACAAAGACACTAGAATTGCTCATCTCATAGATATGACACACCCAAACGATCATAACATCAATCAAGCTTTTGTAACCAAGAAAACCAAGTATCAGGAACTGGCCACTGAAATCGCAACAATGTGGAAATTAAAGCAAGTCCTCATCTTCCCCGTCGTGGTGACGGTCAATGGGCTGGTACATAGGGAACAGGCGGAAATGCGGAATGCATGAAGAAAATGAACATACCTTTAAGTACAATTCACAAAATTCAACGTTCAGTTTTATTAGAGACATCTAGAATAGTTCGGAAAGTGTTAAGTGTATCGCAATGATTAATTATGAATGCTACGTATGTAATTTATTTACCCCTAGTGTGATATATGTTTCCATATACTTGTATAATGAGAATGAAATAAATGAATATAATAATAGTTTATTCACAGAATACTCATTTACAAGTTATGTTGTGAAGCAACATCTTCATATACTTGAGAGCCACCTTTGATATTCGAGTATTTCGAATATCACTGTGGTGATTGGTCTTTTGATAGGCGCCAGGGGCACTATCAAAAGTTTTTTGACAGTGATTTCAATTTGATAGGAATTTTAGCCTTTAAAGGATCTATTGCCATTTTGAGAAACCATTTGTACTCACATTCATAGCATAATAATTATTCGTCATTTTTGTATCATTTTTATATTATTTTCATATTTCAGTTCATACTAATACTTTTTCATATTGGGCTACTATTTATTACTCTCTCATTGTTTTCTACAATCATTTTTTTTATCGATCATTCATTTGTGATTTATTATTATTGTGTGTTTTTTCAACTTCATTAATTTTGTATTTGATTATTATTATGTGTCGAACGACAATCACAAGTACCATGACAACCATAACCAAGTACCATAGTCTTCAATAAAGATTCATATGTTTATGTAGGTATACATTTAAATTACGCTCTCATTAATTTGTTAGGGCAATTATAACATTTATCGTCGTTACTCAATCAGCAATTATGAATACATGATGAAAGAAAATGTAATTAAAGATCTAGATTTTCATTTTGACGTCTGAATAAAAAAAATAGAAGACTATGTAGTTAAAGTAGTTATATTTAACGTGAAATCTCTACATTTCTAGAAAGTGAAGTTTTACTGTTATTGGTATGCTATCTGGCTCATTACTCTTATATTTCATCTTGTCAGAATAACGATGAAGACAAATCTTTTTTATTTTCTGCCGATGCGACCGACTAACCCAAATCATGATACATTTCTGAATATATTCTGGAGACGAAAGTCTGGAATAAATATATCGAACTGTCTCATTCTGGACTCCTCTCTCATTTTGATCCAGATTTCAAATAACGACCGAGACACGTGGCCGAGTGCTAACACACTGAACCGTCATTCGGGAGACCGGGGTTCGATTCCCGCCATGGTCGACCATCCCGATAGGGGTTTTTCGTGGTTTCCCTCTGTCGTTCAGGTTGATACTGGGATGGTTCCTCAACAACAGGTCACGACCGACTCCTTCCCACCATCAAAAACACCTAATAAAATATAACCTTTCATCTCATCATCTCATTCATCATCCATCGACGCCAATAGATCGTAGCCATAAGTATAGTGCGTCGTTAAAACCCAATATAAATGAATAAATAAATCCAAATGACGGGCTGATAGGATCGAAAGTATAATTATATGGATCATTTAAAAACAAAAATGGCGAAGCCTAATCGTAATTTTTTTTTTTTTTTAATAACATCGAAACTTGATACAAAATCATTTACTGATTGAATTAAATTATAATTTTTAAATTATCAATTATTTAATTATTATTATTATTATTATTATCATTTTAAGTATTATTAATTATTTTAAATTATTATTTTTAAATTTTTAATTATTAAATTATATACAGAAATCCCAATTCCCCCATATTTTCTGAAATAGATCTTTAACATTGTGAGTAGGCCAACCGTTTGTCTTGGGGAAGGGGGAGGGGATTATTAATAATCGCATTTCAGTGCTATAAACGTGCATCAATTACTCACTACTGTCTATCAAAACCAATTAATTTATGGCTTGATTCTTCACCGACGCCAATAGATCGTAGTCATCAGTACACAGTGCGTCGGTAAACCCATTATGAATGAAATTAACGTATGGCTTTTGTTGTCATTATTGGCTACTACCTTCAATTGTGTCAAATTATATTAAATGATGTATTTTTTTTTATTTTGGGTTTCATCGACGCATTATACTGATGGCTACGATCTATTGGCGTCGGTGGATGATGAATGAGATGATGTGATGAAAGGTTATTTCATTAGGTGATATTGGATGGTGGGAAGGAGTCGGTCGTGGCCTGTTGTTAAGGAACCATCCCAGTATTGACCTGAACGACAGAGGGAAACCACGATGCACCCCTGTCAGGATGGTCGACCATGGCGGGATTCGAACCATGGTCTCCCGAATGACGGTTCAGTGTGTTACCACTCGGCCACGCGTCTCGGTGGGAAATGTTTGTGTTTGTTAAGTTTGTAGACGACTTTCTTCTCTCGGGAATACAAGCATATCAGTTCGATCAAATTAGTGAGATTTATAACATTACAATTCTCACGAGAAATTAATTTTGTTCTTCGTTACAATGAGTGGTCGAGTGGTAGCACACTGAACCGTCATTCAGGAGATCAGGGCATTGATTCCTGCCATGGTCAACCATCTTGACAGGGGTTTTTCGTGGTTTCCCTCTGTCGTTCAGGTCAATACTGGGATGGTTTCTTTACTACAGGGCACGATCGACTCCTTCCCACCGTCCAAAACACCTAATGAAATAACCTTTCATCTCATCATCCCATCATCTCATATATTTTTCACCGACGCCATCCAATAAATCGTAGTCATCAGTACAGTGCGTCGTTAAACACAATATAAATACATAATGAAACGACGCCAATAGATCATAGTCATCAGCACAATGCGTTGTTAAACCAAATACAAATGAATAACAAATCGACGCCAATATACCTTGGTCACCAATACAGTACGTCGTTAAACCTAATTTAAATGAATGATAAAACACCGCGAATAGATCTTGATCATCCTTACAGTGTGTCATTTTAACCTAATACCAAAACACACGTGATTACCGCGATTCAGGGTGCTGGCGCGTAGCGAATAGCGACTGTTGTTCGACGTGGTACACTCTTCGTGTATCATGTTAGCCTGATAGCCGGTGTCCCCGTACGAGGACTTGTCGCTTCAATGGCGAGGTTCACACGCACCCGAGCCTGCACCCAGTCCGTTGCAGCCACGCCAGGTGCGCGCGCACTCGGTCACGCCCTCTTTTATTAAAACACGTGCAAACCAACCAACAATCTTCTAACCGCATTTGATTATCAACACATTTCATTCTATGTATGTATAGATTAGATAGATAGCGTGTATTGATCGAATGTCAAGGGGTAGTATAAATACATTTACTTTAAATGCATTTGGGATTTATACTCGATGATGAAAACAAATATTTATAATGGTAAATAAATGTATGAAAGAGAAAGAAAAGGAGAAATGCGAGGACAAAAAGATCAGAAAATGCATAAGAAATACAAACATAAATAGTTTATGATAAGAATGGAAATATTGTTACGTGCCTACTTGAAATGGATTTAGCAAGAATGAGAGATGCACAAGGCCTAATTGATATTATTATTATTATTATGTTATTACAATATGTTATATTAAACATTAATATTAAAAACGACATGTAATTTTTCAGATAGAAGATGAAATATTATTATCAATCATTGCACATCTAGGGTATATAATTCGTTCATATTATGCAACTAATTGAAATATAAAATAAAATATCATCATCATTAGGCCTATCATAGAAAATCTAGGGTGAAATAGTTTTAAAAAATTATACAACGTAATGAGCTCCAAAAATACAGGATGCAATTATAATCATATGCTTATGTGAAATAAAAATGTATAAGTGATAACAATACATACTCCAATTACCACACAACAGAAAATATTAAAATCAAATTTATATTTTTTGCCGTCATGAATTTAATCTAGTAGTAATCAAACGCAAGTATAGGAGCGATTAACGAACGAATGCATTATATTGTTTTCGATATACGTGAACATCACATGAAAAAATATATTTTTAGTTCAATAATATCATATTATTATTGTGAAAAAGTTTTGAAAAATTGGCTCAAATTGAAATATACTCGTGTATTAATAATTTTATATTTCTGAGAATAAGTTATAATCAATCACAGCCAAACATAACTTGAGAGTTTATTTATTTCATAATAAGTGAAGTGAATGATTGATATAATTTTTGATATCTCATAATTTTATTTGTTATCATTATTTAATTTTTTGTTAGTTTTTAATTATTGTAATGTAATATCGAAATAATAATAATTGAAAAAGCGATCTTTGAATGGTCGGAGTTGTGTGTTAACTTCCTCGCAGTTGATGTTTGCCTGATACTTGACGTGTAGATACGGTGACTGAAGTTGGTCGGGGCACATTGGGACACTCACATTCGCACTCTCGTCGTCTCCTTCCTCCCTCCAATTCCATTCATTCCCTGCCCCAACTCACTTCACTTGGCTCGAGGTCGACACGGGGACTGAGAAACGGCTCAACAAAACCGATCCAACCTGAACAGGTTCGAACAATTGACAGTTTACACGACACCGTTGTCGACAGTACAGTTTGGAAATCGAAAAATGCCGACCATATTTATATTTTTAGTATTGTACATTTCCACACCTTGCTATTTCCTACAATTTCGGGCACGATCCAAACCGCTAAATTCTGGTTATCAGATATTTCGGTCGAGATTCAGGAGTGTCAAAATTACTTTTGAACTTCGGTATTGTCAAAAATCGCAATTGTATATTGCAACGTTTGAACCGGTTCAGGGTAGACCGTAAACAGTTTTACCGACTCTTTGATAGATGTGGTAATTGAGCCATATGAGATTAGGGACGACCTGACCCATTACCAACAAGCGATAATTGTCATCATTACAGATACTGCAACAATGATTATCTTCAGGCAGAGAGAGACAGACAGAGAGAGAGAGAGAGAGAGAGAGAGAGAGAGAGAGAGAGAGAGAGAGGGAGAGAGGGAGAGAGGGAGAGAGAACTGTGCTCGACTGTTCAGATAGAAATTGTCCTTTCAGCTGGATTTCAACTCACAGGCCATTGATTCAATGTTAGTTATCAAAGTCAAATTGTATACTGAGTACATATAATTTTGAACAGTGGGGATCGAAATGCTTTTGTGAAGTACAACAAATACCCAGATGCCGGTGTATCACAAAGTTTGGTTGATCACTAACTCCATGGTAACCATCTTGAAACAACTAGGAGCCAATTTTTAGTATCAAGTTAACGGAGTATTTTCGTTCGGTACCAGAACGCGTATTGCTACCGCGTTGCTATCTGGTTTTCTGATCAACTAACCACCTTGACATATACACTCCTCCGTGGTTGAACCATAGCCATATTGAACTACATGTTACCTTACCGAGATACGTTACTCCTGCGGCCGACTAGCGACACATGCTCGTTCCTATCTCGGCGCCCATATTGGGCATTTACAAATAGCTTGTGAGCAAGGCCTTCCATATTATTACTAATACTTATCTAATATGGCGGAAACTTCCCGGTTTGCAAAGCTTTGTGACGTTACTGGCACAAATATGTATATACGCCTCCTTACCGTTGAGAAACGTATCTCAGTATAATATATATTCATGGTTGAACCATGGAGTTGTATATACTTGGAGGTACTTCCGGTCACTTCGATATATCTCGAAACGGCGGCCATGTTCGTTGTTTACTTTCAGCGGGACGTTTCATTGGTAAATTGTGCGCTAAATTGTAATTACAAATACCTAATTGAAGTAATATACGTTAGTAAATATAAAACAAGTTTCGGTACACCTAAACTATTATAGCTATAGGGCAGCCAATCAGTATGGAAACGAATATGGCCGCCGTTGCCAACGTCCAATGCCATCAAGTGGGACGACTTTTCAATACTGAGTTATATCTCCAATTTCAAATACAACTCCGTCCATCTTCTGGAGTTATACACAATACAATCGTATAGAGTATATCGATTGAGAATCTGGGAATTGTGCCCACTGAGCTTCCACCCATTCATACAATTTACAAATGTTGGTAGATCGAAACTATCGTACGATCGTGGTGTACTGGATCGTTAAGAGGCTAGTTTACATCTCACAATCTATGAGTAAAATCTGCAGGGAACGGTCAAAACAGGACAAAAAGCGTCAATACAGGCCTTTAGCTCTCAACACATGGTGGGTAAACGGTGGGACCAATCAGTATAATTCTTCTTGCAATGAAACCATAATGAGTATATCTGCCTATTTACGTATATTAATAATTATGATTCATATAATATATAACTCTTAAAAAATTGTAAAAACAATGAAAAACATTTAGAAACATGTTGATTTTTGACAATTATTTTGATAGGGTTGAAAACATACCACGAACCAAAGCTCTTCGTACGAGCACGTATTGAATACTGGTGATCATCTAACTGAGAACTGTAATATAATACGATGATTGGTTTTCCGTTGCCAACTTGGGCCCCGAACGTCTGCAATCAAGCCGGTATAGGTGAGATGTAAAGAGGCCTCTTAAGATACGATTGGGAAAATTCTCGATGAACTTTATGTGGTCTGTATAAAAGGAACAAGCACTTACAATAATGAAGGTCGTTAAGATTCAGCAGTATTCTGTTTTAGCCCGTTCTAACAATCTGAACGTATAAACTGTCGAGCTAAGGGTAGGTATACTTGTATCCACGAAAGAAGAACACGTCTACCAAAATAACAATCGCAAAATATATTGGCAGCGCTGAAGAGCGTATACCTGAATAAACCGGCTCGGTCGTGTAACCATATATATATATATATATATATATATATATATATATATTTATATATATATATATATATATATATATATATATATATATATATATATATATATATATATATATTTATATATATTTATATATATATATATATATATATATATATATATATATATATATATATATATAAATATATATATTATTTTACATTGCCGAGCTACGTTACTCCTGAAGCTGATAGCGACATTTATGCTCGTTCCAATCTCGGCGGCCATATTGGACATTTACAAATGGAATCTGAGCATGGCCTTCTAAATATATTATCACTATAATATATGTGGGAAACTTCCCGGTTTGCAAAGCAGTGTGAAGCTACTGCCGAGACACTAATATGGACGCCTTGTTAACGTTGAGTAACGTATCTCTGTGATATATATCTATGGTGTAACATGGGTTGGGGGTACTTATGAATGGATGATCGTAAATGTGGTTAGGGGTCTTTCAAGACCGACATCAATTATTTTATTCATTTATTCATTTCATTACGTCACAATTGTGCGCAACACAGTGGCGAGTTCCTAAATACACTCAATACATTAATTAATATCACATATGAGAATAGCTTGAACATTTAATTTAAATTTGAGAAATTATCACTTATTCAATATTTGACCCATCTTCTCGTCATCCACCCTCTTCCTGAACTCTGCTGCTGTCAACTCTCCGCCCTCCAACACTCTTTTACTCAGCTTATTCCATTCTCTACCGGCCCTCGTCAAACATAAATATTTCCCGACATCTGTCTTCATTGTTATCTGCACCACATGTTCCCTGTGCCTGTCTCTGCCCGTAAACCCGGACTCATCCTTTTCAATCATGGCACTCAATATAGATCCTGGTCATCAGTAGGCCTACAGTGCGTCGTTAAACCAAATATGAATGAATTCAGGTGTAAGGTTTGGACACCCAAACCCGTGTCACACAACTGAGTAGACTTTATTCCATTATATCCTCTTCAGGCACCCCAATATATCACCGTCATATTTTTCTAACCGTGACATTTTTCAGTATATCACGATTTTTCTGGTCAAAATTTCCATCAAGAGATCCAAGTGCATCTTACAAAAGCGGTAAAACATTTATGTAACAACAGAATTTTGACGCGTGGCCGAGTGGTAACACACTGAACCGTCATTCAGGAGACCGGGAATCGATTCCCGCCATGGTCGACCATCCTGATAGGGGTTTTTCGTAGTTTCCCTCTGTCGTTCAGGCCAATACTGGGATGGTTCCTTAACAACAGGCCACGACCGACTCCTTCCCACCATCCAAAACACCTAATAAAATAACCTTTCATCTCATCATCCCATCATCTCATTCATCATCCACCGACGCCAATATATAGTAGCCATCAGTATAGTGCGTCGTTAAAATTCAATTTAAAAATACGTATAACCGAAGTATTTACAGTTATTCAGTTGGTAGATGACCTGCTACTTTAGTGGACCCAAGTATATGAAGTCGATAGCCATGCGGGACGCGGCGGGAAGAGCAATCCTATTGTGCGTGCTTGGAGACTGAGTCCCGTATATGGGAGAGGGATGTGGGAATTGGAGCTCAGGGATAAAGGGACTTGAAGGGACGTGTGCTATGTAGGCCTACTTCTATCTACGAATTGAGAAGGTCTCTGCGTCTACCCACTGAAAAATTGTAAGAACAGTTATGTGTGGGGAATCCACAGAGACCTCGAGAATTTAACACTTTTGAAAGACGCAGTTGCGTTTCTGATGGTAAATATCATCCGGAAAAAATAATTGAATATAAAAATACCCACCCATATATACACAGCTATATACAATTAAAACAGTGATAAGAGAAGAGATTCATTCATTAATGATGGCTGCTCATCTTGGGAATGACCAGACTATAGCTTATACCATGAATTTGTACTTGACGACTCGAGTCTCCGCCCACTTGACGTCAGAGATCATACCGTCCAATCAACAGGACTGTTGTCAAATTCAAATATCCAATCGGGGTATCTTCAAATGACCACAAATGATACGATCCAACTGGCCTACTGGTGAAGCCACGCCTATTCCGAGTTGTCCCTTGTAATTTCCGAAAGCAAAGATACTATAAAATCGGAAACTTGATTGGTAATGATAAAAGCAGTGATGATGAGTGAGATAATGAATTAGAATTGGATTCAAAGTTGAGTTCAAGAAGCGTTGAAAAGATGGTTCAACATGAGATTTGCGTTAGATCGTGAAGATTTGTGTTTGTTAAGTTGGTAGAGAACCTTCTTCTCACGTGGATACAGGTGTATATCAATACGCATTTATAGAGAGGTGTGCGTGACGTCACAGACGCGTTTTATCGGAATTGTTTGAGAACAGATCCGCGTACTTTGTATCCACGAAAGATGAAGACTTGAACCACCCGTGCGCTAATGGTGTGAGATAGGGGGGACGGTCGCTCGGAACCTTCATCTCTTGTGGATACAAGTTACACGGAGAGATGAAGGCTCGAACCACCCGTGCGCTAATGGTGTGGGATAGGGGGAACGGTCGCTCGGAACCTTCATCTCCCGTGAATAGATGAGTATGGGAGATAAGGAGAGGCGAAGAATCTTGGAACGATCGCCATTATCAGGTGGAACTCAGAATCCCGCCAAGAAAAGGAACATTGGGATTATTACACAGATTCTGGATATAGGGAGAAAGAGGGAGAAAGAGAATCGCATACTTATATCGGAATGCGTAATACCACAGTCGAAAGAGAAACTACGAGAAAACGAGAAAACGAGAAAACGAGAAAATGAGAGAACGAGAGAACGAGAAAACGAGAAAACGAGAAAACGAGAAAACGAGAAAACGAGAAAACGAGAAAACGAGAAAACGAGAAAACGAGAAAACGAGAAAACGAGAAAACGAGAAAACGAGAAAACGAGAAAACGAGAAAACGAGAAAACGAGAAAACGAGAAAACAGGAAAACGAGAAAACGAGAAAACGAGAGGACGAGAGAACGAGAGAACGAGAAAACGGGAAAACGAGAAAACGAGAAAACGAGTAAACGAGAAAACGAGAAAACGAGAAAACGAGAAAATGAGAAAATGAGAAAATGAGAAAATGAGAAATGAGAAAACGAGAGAATGAGAGAATGAGAGAATGAGAGAATGAGAGAATGAGAGAATGAGAAAGAGAGAAAGAGATGGACGTTGACCTATGAGTGTTTAACGAAACCATAGCTAAGAAACGGTATTTGGGAATTCAGGAGAACGAATATCCACGTAACGCGGTATCAGTCGGATGGTCGATGATTGATAAGTCTATCAGGTATAAGAGGGATTCGACCCAAGAGCATTTACATATCCGAGGATCTAAATATGATTGAATGGTCTCGATATATCACCATTGAGTAATATTGAGTACCTTCGAATTGTCCCCGTAAAATGACTTATCACCATCGCGGTGTAATCATTACAATCACCTCTCAGTGGGCCTACGTTAAGATAGTATAGAATAAACTCTCAAAATAATAAATATTACTCACCACTTCAGAAACTGAAGTCACCGTTGGGCGTGGGTTCGATTACCGCATAATGCATGGGTTTTTGTAAATGTCCTTTTACTTATCATATCTTCATAGTTACATAATCACCTGCTCATTCGTACCCCCGTATAACCTAGCTGTTGGTGGGGTTCTTTATCTTTTTATTTTATATTGTGTTTTAACGACGCACTGATCTATTGGCGTCGGATGAATGATTAATGAGATGATGGGATGATGAGATGAAGGTTTTTATGGGTGGTGGGAAGGATAGTGAGAAGGAAACGGTCGTGGCCTATATTGTGGGAACCATCCCGGCATTAGCCTAGACTACAGAGGAAAACCACGATGCACCCCTGTAAAGATGGACGGTGGCGGGGATCGAACCGGGTCCGATATGTCCCTTCACCTCCCGGATCACACGAAGCAAGTGAGCTAACCACTCAGCTACATGTGCCGGTGGTTCTTTATCAAACAATAATTATCATCAATAAAGTAGGCCCACTTGTTTCTGGGGTCATAGTGAATAACAAACGATAATAGGAAATTTCATATCACACTGTGAGAGTAGATTACTTATTACTTAACGACCCCACCAACATCTAGGTTATATGGGGGTACGAATAACACTTTGAAATCATGCCTCATTCGCGTGACTGAAACTCAAGTCCAAAGTGACTTCATTTTCCAAGGCAGTGCGCCAGCCGAATGAGCCACGGGGGGGAAAGGGGGCGCTGTTTTTGACGAGCTGTCTGCGTATCGCTCTCAGCAGAATCCTGTGCCTCTTGACTAATATATATGTTACTGATGGTTCAACGTCAACGCTTCTAGACAAATGTATATATTATTGACGAGTGGTTTTCAGGTTTACCGAGAATAAAGGCATTTCTGATGGAAATCCAGTCGAATGGACGACAGCAAAAACTATCAGCTCTCCGTGGAGCGAACTAAAATCAGCCGCATTGCATCGTGGGAGCTAGGCGTGAAGAATTGGCGTCACTTCAAAATTCATTATTTATTCATTAATTAATGTATTCATAAATAATATGAAGACTTATATATAATTTTAGTTCCTATAATCTGAGTGCAAATACAAGATTTCTTCTTTCTTGCACTCAGTAATATATTTTCCTTTCATCATGTGTTGTTGGTAATTTTATTATTGTTTTTAAAATCTGTTGTATCTGTTGTGCGTAATTATGAGGAAAGGAAAATAAACGAAATAGATAAATAAAATAAATGAAATAATTTACTTTCATTTTCTTAAAATTTCCACATCACAATATACCAAAGATGAAATGAAGCATTTGATGAATGATCAGAAGACAGAGATGCTAAGAATAGCATGTGGCAAATTATTATGAGAGTATATATAGTATAAGAAATGT
This sequence comes from Brachyptera risi, assembly GCA_964007535.1. Taxonomy (NCBI): domain Eukaryota; kingdom Metazoa; phylum Arthropoda; class Insecta; order Plecoptera; family Taeniopterygidae; genus Brachyptera; species Brachyptera risi. Next base: position 48,213,047 of record OZ023329.1, on the reverse strand, counting down.
CGAGACGCGTGGCCGAGTGGTAATACACTGAACCGTCATTCAGGAGACCGGGGTTCGATTCCCGCCATGGTCGACCATCATAACAGTTTTTTTTTGTGGTTTCCCTCTGTCGTTCAGGTTGATACTGGGATGATTCCTCAACGACAGGCCACGACCGACTCTTCCCCACTATCCAAAAACACTTGATAAAATGACCTTTCATCTCATCATCCCACCATCTCTTATATCATTCACCGACGCCAATAGATCGTAGCCATCAGTATAGTGCGTCGTTAAAATCCAATAGATAGAGAAAGGAGAGCGAGGGAGGGGATGGTAGAGAGAGGGGTAGAGAGAGGGGATGGTAGAGAGAGGGGGAGAGAGAGAGAAATAAAGAGAGAGAATGAAAGAAAGAGAGAGAGAGAGAAAAAGAAAGAGAGAGAGAAAGAAAGAGAGAGAGATAGAGAGAGAAAGAAAGAGAGAGAATGAAAGAGAGAGAGAGAGAGAGAGAGAGAGAGAGAGAGAGAGAGAGAGAGAGAGAGAGAGAGAGAGAGAGAGAGAGAGAGAGAGAGAGAGAGAGAGAGAGAGAGAGAGAGAGAGAGAGAGAGAGAGAGAGAGAGAGAGAGAGAGAGAGAGAGAGAGAGAGAGAGAGAGAGAGAGAGAGAGAGAGAGAGAGAGAGAGAGAGAGAGAGAGAGAGAGAGGAGAGAGAGAGAGAGAGAGAAGAGAGAGAGAGAGAGGATCTCGTATATCGACTTCTTGTACGCTGTGGTAACTGACAGGTGGTTATATACACGACTACTCGACTTGATCTTTGGCGCACAAAATACGCAAAGTAGAAGAGGATTTGAGCTGCTTATGTTCCGTCTTTTCGGGGTCTGTATAATGGATTTCCTTTGCCTTTAATTCCTTGCAAGTTTACATCGCGAGATCCGAGGGTTGATACGAAGACAGGGTTTGCCAAAGTTAATCGAGTCTATACTAACGGGGATTGGTGAATGTTCAAACTGTTCAATTCACTCATTTTAAGAATAGAAGTAATTTATTCCAATTGGATGAGCCAAGCGGAGTCTCAATTTCACTATATATATATATATATATATATATATATATATATATATATATATATATATATATATATATATATATATATATATATAAATATATATATATATATATATATATATATATATATATATATATATTTTTTTTTTTCTATTTCCAACTACTTTTTTTAACAAAGTTAGGTGAGTTCATTTTACAAGGGCACAACATGTCGACTTGATTTTGCCAGTCCCGATAGTCCTCTTTTTCCCACGTCTCCTCTCCTGTCCGATTCTGCTCTTCCTCCTCCTCTTCCATCTCAACTCTTCTCACCACCTCCCTCCATTTCTTTCTATTCTTCCACCATTTACCGCTCTCAACTTCACTCCATACCTCGCCACTCTCTTCTACAGCTCATCTCACTCCCATCTTCCATCTCTCTCTCTCTCGGTCTCCCCACTCTTCTTTTATCTCCGCACATACAAATATATATAAATATATATATATATATATATATATATATATATATATATATATATATATATATATATATATATATATATATATAATTGGATGAGCGAAGCGACGACTCAATTTCACCATACCCGAAAAAAAAGTACATTTTTTTTTCGTTCGCACTCCACAGGTTAGACGAAAATTTAAAATCAGTTGAAACTTGGCACACACAAGTATCTTCATTCAATTCGATACTGTGTAGTTTTGAGGCGCGATCGGTGGAACCACTTCTGAGAAAACTCATTTCAAAGTTTTCAAAAATCCCATTAGAATAACCCGGAGAAAAAAATTTATGAAAAATATTTCATCCGAGAGAATTCAAATTCTCAGGAAATTTCGATCCAATAATGATACACATTGTACCGAATTTTCACTCAAATCGGATCAGCCGTTTTGATGTAAAAAAATATATAATGTAATGTATGTGAATCTTTCAAAGCTATTAAGATATCAATTAAATCCAAGCCACAGGTGTCACCTCTTAACTGTAAACGATTGAAAAAAAGCCTTCTTTATTATCATAGGAATCAATAATGGAAAATAAGAGGGCAGTGATGTAATGGTTTGGATCTCAAGGTGTATATATATAATAACCAATCCAAAGATAAGTTTATATTTTCCAGCTCATCCATCAACGCGGCAACACATAACGCGTTTGCCTTGTTATATTTTTCTTCTTCATTCCTTCCCAAGCCTTTAGCTGGACTGAATAAGTTTGTCTCGCCATCTTTTTATTGGCCTCCCCACACTTCGCTGACCTCTCGGAAATCTATGTTTTTCGTTGTATTCAATAACTGTGATATAATACATATCAGCATAGAGAAATACTACTTTTTTTCACGTTCAAGACGAAAAAAACTGTATTTCCTCAACTCCAAAGCACTCAATACCAAAAATACTCCATAATGAACGTACGATAACTTTTTTTTTTTTAGTTTCCTACAATTTTTTCCATTCTAAAGTAAAGTTCTAAATACACTGAATAAAAGCATGACGTAAAGTTATCTACCAGTCTTCAATTCGAATCGTCAAAGTTATTTATTTCGAAAGCATCGACTATTGGCATGGCACTAGCGCATTCCTAGAATCAACACCGCGATGTTGGCAGGAGTGAGTGCTCTGTAATGTTTTCCAATTGATTGAAATTTGCAGGCAGCCAGCTTTGCTGATGTGATTTATCATCGCATTAAGCTGTGCGGCGGGAAGTGTGCCAGATTAGATTAGCGGCGGTTGTGGGGGGGGGGGGGGGGGGGTGGAGAGGGGGGGTGACATTGATTTTGCATGGCGAGGTAATCACTCCACTATATAAGGCACAAATACAGTATCCTAATGCTCATAATACAGACAAAACCACGTTTGAAGGAGCACATATCAAAACCGAGACGAGTGGCCGAGTGGTTGATACACTGAACCGTCATTCGGGAGACCGGGGTCCGATTCCCGCCATAGCCGACCATCGTGACAGGGTTTTTTTTGTGGTTTCCCTCTGTCGTTCAGGTTGATACTGGGATGGTTCCTTAACAACAGGCCACGACCGACTCCTTCCCACTATCCAAAAACACATAATTAAAATAACCTTTCACCTCATCATCACACCATCTCATTCATCATCCACCGACGCCAATAGATCGTAGTCGTCGGTTCAATGCGTCGTTGAACTAGATATAAATAAATCAACCAGAAGTGCAACACTTATTTAAATGTCATATTCAGGTCTGGTGGAGTTATTGTTCTTGTAGGTCTTTTTGTTTTTTCGTATATTTTATTCCACTGTGGAACCTGAAACTTGACACAGAGTTTTTTTTATCCAATGAATTTCAGGCTAAATATAGGATCGTTCGGACAAGGGCGATCTTACAACTCAATAAAGGAAATGAATAATTTTAATGCAACAAATTCATATATTAATAAAAAATAGTTCATATTCATGTACAGTTTATTATTTTTAATTATATTATAATTTTTTATCGGGCTTACAGGAAAAAGTTGTAAGTGTTGGTAATTATGAAAAACAACACAATTACTTTGTTACTATTTTCCATTTGCTGTATTTTTCATGACTGCCATATATTGTTTGCATAATCCTATGCAATGATGAATTTGGACTTATAAATAAATGAAATGAGATTATTTTAAATGCAATTCTTTTCACAAGTTATGAATGATCTGGTAAATTAAGTGATAATAAACAATTGAAACCGGTGTGCTAGGGAAGGAAAAAAAATTCTATCAAAATAAATACTTGAGCCTATATTATATGAAAAAAGAAATCCACAAAAAGACACTTTGTAAGTAATTTCATACTTCAGCTAAACATAACGTTTGATGTTCTATACTCTTTTCCGTCATGAACAGAGATTATATGCAAAGTATATATATATAAGTATATATAAGTATATATAAGTATATATATGCGATTTTTCTTGAAACCGTTTTCTTTTGTCAATCTGCTTTTGACTAAACATTTCAACTGAATCAACTAAAGTTTTTTCGTTCGCTTTATTTTTGTCCAAAGACTTCGAAAAACACTGTATCTACGCAAGCGCATTAGAAATTGTAGGAATACTTTGACAAAATATCTTCAGTTATTTCGCCATCTCATAAACAATTGTATCCACGAGAGATGAAGGTTCCGAGCGACCGTCCCCCCTATTCCACACCATTAGCGGGCGGCTGGTTCGAGCCAATTCATATCTCGTGGATACTCGACAGTGTATACCCCAAAACAATTGGTCGGAGAACTGGGGGCTGTAGCGCTCAGTTAATTCTTTTTGAATATTATGGGTGTTTAATGATGTATTGTGCTGATGACTACGATCTATTGGCGACTATGAATGATATATTAGATGATGGGATGATGAAATGAAAGGTTATTTTGTTAGGTGTTTTTGGATAGTGAGAAGGAGTCGGTCGTGGCCTGTTGTTAAGGAACCATCCCAGTATTGACCTGAACAACAGAGGGAAACCACGAAAACAACAACGAAAACAACAACAACAACAGCTCTGCCCTCTAACCGAGGGGTGAACAACTAGTAAATTTGGTGTTCAAGTACAACCGATTTCAGATTCCAAGGGATTTCACGGGATTTCAACAAGATTTCACGGGATTTCAACAAGATTTTAAGGAATTTCTAGAAGATTTCATGGCAGTGTGGACACCAGATTCGAGGAGTTGTTAACCCCTCGCGTCTAACTGCACGAACCACTGCCGTCAAGATACCCGTTAGGCGTGGGACAGTGATCCCCGAAATCAGACTGTTCGTCTCACCACAGAGAGTTGTGTTTAATACTGCCGTACAACTCCGTGGTCTGACCGCAAGTAAATCCCTGGCCGGGCAACATGGACGTGCAGTGGTGGTGGGGGGGGGGGGGGGGGGGGCACTAGTGACGAGCCACCGGTCACGTGACGTGAAATGACAAAGATGAGTTCCAAGTAGGCTGATGTGTTCCCGAAACCTCAAGAATCTACTGCAAGCATATGCTGTACCCATTTCGAAACCATTCTTCTTATATTTTGTTTTAACGACGCACTATACTGATGACTACGATCTATTGGCGTCGGTGGATGATGAATGGGATGATGGGATAATAGGTTATTTTATTAGGAGTTTTGGATAGTGGGAAGAAGTCGGTCGTGGCCTACTGTTAAGGAACCATCCCAGTATCAACCTGGATGACAAAGGGAAACCATGAGAAATCCCTATCAGGATGGTCGACAATGGCGGGAATCGAACCCCGGTCTCCTGGATGACGGTTCAGTGTGTTAGCACTCGGCCACGCGTCTCGGTCGAAACCATTCTGTCCGAAACAGAATGTTCAGTTAGGCAGTAGGGGAATAAAAAGGTAACACAGGTAGAGGCCTAGCTATACCCTTTTAGTCAGTAGGAGTCAATAGTAGTAGTATATATAGGGTATAGTATAGGGTATATATATATATAGGTATATAGGGTATAGGGTCAATAGGGTAGTAGTAGGTCAATATGCGTAAGGTGATGGACCGAAAAAACCAAATCGCCGACAGTTCTTTTCTCGACAGACCAAATCTTAGAAATCCTTTATCTCCAGAAAAAAAATACAAATAAAAATAGACCAAATCTTGGAAATCTCATATCTGGAAAAAAAATCTTCGACGTTTGTTTATATATATAAACCTGGGTATAGACCAAGGTATAAATCCCATATCTGAAAAAAACGAAAGTTCGTTTCAACGACAGACCAAATCCTAGAAATCTCATATTTATGGAAAAAGAACCCCGACAGTTTGTTTCCTTGATAGATCAAATCTTGGAAATCTCGTATCTAAAAAAAAAAGAATCTCCGAAAGTTAATTTCATCGACAGACCAAATTGTAGAAATCCCACATCTGCGAAAAACCATTTCTCCGACAGTCCGAACACGTGACTTGTCGGAGATTTGAGTCTTGTCTAACGAATGAAATTTCGATAAATGGTATACAATTCCAGAAGGGTTCCAGGATGCCACGTGTACACGTGCCCATTGCACGGTTTGGCGACCCACCGACCGCCATTTGTAATCCCCCCCCTGCGTGTGTAGGCAGCCCCGCACTGCTATTGTAGTAAAACGCCGTATTATCTGCTGGGAGGGATCCCATTGTCAGTAGGCCCCGGCACCACAGCCTACATCAAGAGAAGAGATCGACGATTTGTCGCCTTATAGCTCGTTCTCAATTGAAATAGTGATTATGGATTATGGAATATGGTATAGTGTTTAAGCGAAATGGATGATGGCGTTTCAATGTAATCGTTCACAATAAGAAACTGGTTATAGTGGCCCCGTCCAAACAATCCTACCTTTCATCCATAGCCTTAATAGCATTAACCACAATTCTATTTTTAGACACATTCGGACAAGAAAATGTCCGAAAACGGTCTTCTTGATTACAATATGTCATTAAAATTCACATTGAAAAATCTTAAAATTCAATGTGGCTCTGATATTAGACGTCACCAAGTGGGTAATTGTGGTTCATGCTATTGACCAATGTATAGATGGGCGTGACTTATACAAAGCAGGGGACATTTTAGATACATTGATTGGTTATTTCCCTATTTTTCCCCGCTTCACTGTCCACTTGATTGGTTTTTATATGTTGTGACATCACGAGGGCGGACGATCTACAATGGTCAATTGGGGAACAATGATTTTGTATCAAGTTTCGATGTTAATGAATTGATAACATATATTACGGTACATGAGGGTGTGAATGATTGATTCATATGTAGCTCTAAATGAATGCAA
>OZ023329.1:48179038-48206051 GCA_964007535.1 Brachyptera risi | reverse complement strand
TATTTCAGGTAAGATCCAAAGATCCAGAAGTGGATGGTTTGACTGAGGCTCGAAGGAGAGTAAGTCTTCTTTACGATTCTTCCATCATTTTAACTTTGCGTCTGCTTTTTAAGGGTGACCCAGCCGTACAGCACAACATTCTCAGTGTCAACCCGACATATAAACTATCGTGACGGCTCCCCACCAATCACAGAATATCGTCTGCTCCTAATAAACATTCTATAATTTCAACTTTGCGTCTGATTTTCTGATAACAACAGATGGAATACACCGAGATTAAAAGTGTTGTCATGATAGGTAGCTCTCCCAGTAGATATTAACCAATACAAATTCTAGTCTTTTGGAGCTAGCTAGCATTATAGCACCAACTTTAACAGCTAAGGGTCTTGAGTATTGAGCGCTACATCTTCAAATACCTTTGCGGTATTTTAAGGACCAATCATATCTTTCAGGACAAGAATTAACTACTAGTGATAGGCGTGGCTAATCGCCAGGCCACTTAGATATATACTTCACGTGAGAATTTAGAGATACTCTGATAGGTAAATGTCAATTTTCCCATATAACAAAGCTCATTTGATTGGATATTTGTTTTGTGACGTTTATGGGCGGGTCAATCACTAATCGTAAATTCAACAAATCAATATAATATTTTCAAAAAATTATGAAATGATCAAATCTGCAGTTTTTACTTACAGTTAAACTTACAGTTGAACTTACAGTTACTACAGTACATACTGTTACAGTTCAACTGTATTATTATTTGTACCAACAAATTATAACACGAACTTTATTAGCTAAGGGTCCTGATTGAGCGATACATCTTCAAATACCTTTGCGATATTTTGAGGACCACTTATCTTTCAGGAAAATAGTTCAACAAATCAATATGATATTTTCGATAAAGTATAAAATGATTAAATCTGCAGTTTTTCTATAATTCTCAAAAGTTTTCACAATGACTAATTCTGCAGATGACCTTGATTGTCTCTTTGATACCAGTTCTTCCTCTCCCCCTCCTCCCTATTGTAACAGTTAGATAACTTCATTAGCACTCTGAAGGTTATTGCAGCTATTCACATCTTAAGATCCTGTCTTTAAAAGTGTTGAGTTAACGCCCGAAAAAGTCTCACCCATTGTCTTAATCAAACTACACTCATATCCACAAAAGAAAAAAGTCATCTACCAACTAAATAATTGTAAAAAAAAAAAATTAGATGAAATAGCTGCAACAACGAAGTAACGCTTCCGTAGCATTTTTTTTTTCTTATTGAACATTTATCATTATAACAAAACACTTGTTATTAACGGAATTACGAATAGTATCTGAAACTGAGCATGTAAGATTCTTCAATCATCACATTGACACTCGAATGTAATAAGAACAATGAGTGTAAATAATGAAAAATAATAAGTTGTAATAATGAGAATAGAATAAGTTAGTTATTTGATCTTTTAAAAAATAATGATACCCACATTAGCCGAAGCTTGTGTGTGGGAAAGAAAAAAAATATATGAATCAAACAACAATGACCTTGAATGGGTAGATTTTGATAGGAATAGGTGATGTGAGAATGCAAATGTTGAGAACCAAAATTGTGAAGCGAAGTTGGATTTTGTATTGTAATCCTACTCGTGTTCTAAATGTAGGCCTACTGACTTATCTTAATCAATATGCAACTTATTATAATTATTCATTGTTTTAAATGTTAATTAAATGTCTCGACATCCTTCAATAACTTAATTTGATGTATTTTATATTAGTATTGTATGTGGATCAAATAGAGACAGTAAATATTTTATTTTCATTATTATTATTTGTATTTAAAAATCATAATACTGAAAAAAAAAATCGCAGTCATACAAATTTAACAGAGATATTTTTGTTTGTTATGTTGGCAAAACAAACTTCTTCTTTCACGGATACAATTATAAATCCAAACGAAAACGCAAGCTCGTCAATTCGAAAGTAGTCTTGCGTAAATCCCATTTTAATGACGTAATAATATTCAAGAATCACCACAGAGGTACATTGTTTAGTACTTAACGTGGTGGGTTCAGTGTTTTCGCAACAATGCAGACAATTAGTGGAATAAGGTTGATGAAGACTCACACAGAAAAAGGTGTATAATTAGTCCTAATGGACGGATTAATTTAACGTACGATAAAAGCTATTTGCATCGAAAGTGAAAAGTGTCAGTTTTAGATTATACACAAATAGGTTTGAAGTTTTAATTACGAACGTTGACACTTTTGACACTTTTACCGTCACTAGGGCATTTTAACTACCGTCGACGATCGCAGAGATGGGCCTATATTTATATCAGCGAGAGCGAATATTCCATCCCACTCTTATGAGGCTTTTTTTTTGTGGGCACTGCACAGGTCGCAGGGGTTGACTGATCGACATGAAACTTTTTCATACACACAAACTTATCCAACTTAGAACTGTATAGTTTTGTGGCATTATCAGGTGGTAACTTTTATTTTTATGAATTTTAGAAATTTAAAAAATACCCATTAGAATAACACGGCGGAAAAAAACTTTATTTAAAAAAAAAAAATAGATTGTGTGAAGATGAATTACATTTTGATAGACATTTCTGGAAATTCTCAGCTTGATCGAGTCGGTCATTTTGAAGAAAAAACATGAAATGTGCCAAATTGGTACCACTCGAAGCAGTTTTCACCCATTTATAACTTGAATGTCACCCAAGTGACGAATTTAGACAAAAGTTTGGCACAGAAGCCGACATACAATTACTTTCCGCTCCTCTAACAACGCGTATATAGCGTTTTCCTAGTATCTAATATTATATTGTTATAAAGACAAAGAGCTTTGGAAATACCGCCATTCTATCCTTCGGGAGCTCTTGTAGTTCCCGTCCCCCTCGACTCATCTACCTTCATTCAGCTTTCAGTTTCATTTTAGTTTCATTCAGATGCCTGTGTAGTCAAGTCGGGAATCCTGCAGAATAAATGGGGTTTTGTGATCGTCTGTACACTTGTCATCCGCTCATTTATATCCCCATATAACCTAGTTGTTCGTGGGGTCGTTTGGCACAATGAAGACAAATAACACTCTTATAAGGTGATAATAAGTGAAACCCTCCGCTGCTCAGTTAGCTAACGTACCGCTGTAGAAACTGAAGTCATCGTTCGGTGTGGGTTCGAGTCCCGTTTAAGGCACGGGTTTTGGTAATCCTCCTTTCACTTATCATCACTTCATAGTTTCAGTAATACTCGCTCATTCATATCCCCGTATAACCTAGCTGTTGGTGGGGCCGTTAGGTAAAAATTTTTTTAGTGAAACAATTTTAGACACTAGCAGATTGGAGTCATCTGATATTATTTGTTCACCCTTCTTAATCAACCAATTGGAAACATGTTCTTGGTTTACCGTTCCGAAATGATTAAGTATAAATAGTAACTAATAAATTTGATTATAAATCCAAGTTTATGAACTAAGACCCCATATTACCAATGATAAAAAATGTGTTGATTAAGCTAATTCATTTATTAAGGTACAAAAATACCACACAAATACAGACAGCGCAGTCCTGGTGTTGAAGATCATTAGTTTTAAATAATCAAGATGGGGTGGTAAGATTGCCCTTGTGGTGCCCCGTCCAAACGACCCTATCTTTCATCCACAGCCTTAATTGGGAAACAATGATTTTGTATCAAGTTTTGATGTTATTAAAAAAAACAATACCATTGGTAACCAAGGGTCATAACAAGCTAATCCACTAATAATCGCTTAATCAACACATTTATTATTCGTAAAACGGGATCACAGTAACCACTTCCAGGATCACAGTATCCAGCCTGTCTCAGACGTACTTTAGAAACTATGAAGTCAAATCAGGCGTATAGATTCGAGTACCGAATAAGGCATGAGTTTTTACGAACACAATTCTATCACCCGCTAATTCGTAACCTCAAATAACCTCAATAAAGTTAGGGTCATTTAGCTAATAATAATCAAATAATAATATTCGACACTAATTTCAATTCACTGACATATTGTTTGAGATATTTATTTGCCTTTTGTTTTCTAACAATATCGTTTCTACACAAGAATAAAATAAATTTCGAATTGATTGTTAGAAATGCAATTTGAATCCTTGCCATTCAATCCTGAGCTACGGCTACATCCACACTGAGCCAAGGTCATTCGATGAATAAACATTTCGAACAATTGAAAAGACGAATGCAATTCTAACGTAAAGTTTTGTATAAATAAAAGTTTTCCTATCGATCCAAGCAACGAGATGGGAAACTGTCTGATTTAGTGTGTTATAGAATATATTCTCCTCCATTCTTCGTCCAGCGACTGGCTGAAAACGGTGCCAAAACTTTGTAGATATTTCTAAGGCGGAACAATATAAAATGTCTGAACGAAGGACAGAAAAAGGAAATGGATGAAGTTTTTATTTGTCATAAAAACAAACAAAATGTGAATAACGTACTCTAATGTATGTAACTATCTCTTTCTTTTCGATTCATTTAACTCGAAAAGTTATCTGTTTGTATATCGCCCGAGCTACTTCGAGCAATGAAACTATTTTGAAACTAAAAATTCAAATATTCTTTTGTTTCAATATCTCATGTCACAACATTCTTTTATTCTATAAATAAAACTCGGATGAATTTCAATATCAATTCTATGTTAATTTAATTGAAATTATAGATTGAAATTCATTGAATCTGAATGAAAATAAATATTGAATATATTCAATACACAAATTTATTCGGCAAATGTATTTTTTTCTATTGTATTTTTATTCATCGAATGATATCAAATTCCTTTTACCATTATGTAAACTTTCATTTACAGATCAATAATACTTTACATCTTGTAAGTAGAATGTAACGAATCATTCAATGTTTTCTTTTTTCTTTTTACTCCAACTACTTTATTACTTTTTATGTACGAGAAATACGTCCGAATTTTGTATTTGTACTCGTAATTCACTATTTTAACCGACAGCTAAGCTCTTTTTGAAGAAGGGCTTTGTAGATGTTTTTTTGTTGTAATTGTAATTTTCGTCAGTGTATTTGACCAATAATATTAATACAAAATTAGAATATCACAAAGTAATAATGGGGTGGTGAGATCGTCCTTGTAGTACCTCGTCCAAACGATCCTACCTTTCATCGACAGCCTTAATTGCCAAACAATAAATATATGTGAAGCTTACAATTTCAACAATTGAAAATACAAGAACACAAAGAATTTGTTATCAAGTACATTTATGATATATAAACCCTATACAAACACAGCCTTAAACTGAAGAGATTGTAAAATTGTCACATGATAACAAAAGTGTGATAGTTTTAACGCGTTTCAACATTCAGTTGTGAAAATAACACATTTTTAAATTTAAAAATGATTATCTGAAATTTTGTTCATATTATTCAGCGTGTGTATATCAACACTGTCAATAGCTGGCTGACATAATAGCATTATTCTCTCTCAAAATATGGATTGTGAATATATATTATTACATGATTTTTACATTGTTACAAAAAAACATCAATGAATAAATCACCTTTTTCGATCAAATTTATATAAAAAGGATCCTCTCCAACTAAATGAAAGCTTTTAGGAACCGTTTCAACTTTATTTCTCTTTCAATTGTGTCCATGAACATTTCCAGTCTGTTGAATCTGAACCGTATATATAGATTCTAGGCTTGTGAATACCTCGTGTCGCAGAACAGAACACTAGAAGCAACGTACGTCAGAAATGTACACCCACTCCTCGCCGGAACGCAGGTAAATATAGCATTTGAAATAAATTCCCGGATTTTTTTTTTATGAAATTGAAATATTAAACTGAATTGGTAGACAGTGTGTTCTAGCGTTTGGGTAGAATATATGAAATCACAATACCCCATCCATTTTATGATATCTCACATCTCTCAACATATTAGTTTCAATATACATTCAATATATATATATATATATATATATATATATATATATATATATATATATATATATATATATATATATATATATATGTATATATATATATATATATATATATATATATATATATATATATATATATAACTTATATCTTTATTATACAAAAAGACTCTGCCTTTGCCTCAAAGGTTGCCATAGGACACAGAATAACAATGAAATAACATATTAGAATATTAGAATTAGAGAAAATATCAGAAATATACAACACAATACTATAAAAAAATGTGAAATTAAATTAAATAACATATTAAAATATTAGAATTACAGAAAATATCAGAAATATACAACACAATAACTATAAAAACATGTTAAATTAAAATAATATACCGATTGTGGACGTGTTACCTGCGACTAGTGTCCGTATAAATGATTTCTCAAAATCAATATTGAGCCTTTCAATGCGATACTATATGATATATATATGATATATATATATCATACTGGAGTGATACTAATACTACAGCTACTAGTTATCATACATTTCTCATTATCATTACATTTCATTACTGCTAAGAAAAAGCATATTATTCAGCTGTATACGCTTGACAGTTATGCGACATGACTTGAATAGTTTTAACTCATATCATCTTGAAGCTATTATAATTATCTGTGTTTCTCGCGTATTATAATTTTGATATCTCATACCGTTCAAAAGTTATCATCAAAAAACTGATATTTCACTAAATCGACTCCCATGGACTCTTGAACTGAATATATAAGTTAATGAATAAAATTAAAATAGCTAGTTCCATTTCTTGCATCTCTCTCTGATCCAAATGATATATAAAAATAATGAAATTTATTGACCTATATATTTGTATGAGTTCTAAAAACATCGATCCATCATTACCGTATATATATTTCATTCAACGTAAACAGAAAACTAATCAAAATACAACATAGTGAATGGAAATTAAATCAAATCAAAACTCCGAAAAAAAGATTTTCCAATTTCCAATCACCATAAAATATATTGATCAAAAACACGTACATATACTATGGTTATAAAAATCTGCGAAAAATAATACAATTGAAAAAATACTTCAAAAATGGGTAATCAATCTTCGCTATCAAAATATTGAAATCAGTATTATCAGCCTTGTTTCCACCAATCGCAATCGCCGTAACGAGCGAGTCAAGTCTGACCGACCGAACATGTTCATACCACATTTTTATCGCGGACGCATTTCACACAAATGGAAATTTAATCAAAAAAATGCTGACGTCTGTTGTAATTGTGAAATAAACAGATTTGAGGCAACTGAATGTGTAGAAAATTATCCATTTTCCCAGCAAGAACATTCATAGATACACGTTTTTATACCGGGTCAACACGGTATCTCGTTATACGGCTTCGTTTGTACAGACCCGTCGACTTGGCATGGCATGGCATGGCATGGCAGGCTTGCCATTAAATTGGGTGAGCATCATTAAAATGTGCTATATCTACAAACGCGGCCGTAAACCGTCTAGAAATGTAAATAATTTGTAATCTTCCTCATTTTGTATTTTTCGATGCGTAAATACCCTACAAATATAGCTAGGTTATGAAGGAATACGAATGTGAGAGGGTAATAATAATAATAATAATAATAATGACAGTATAATAATATATTCATTCCATTAATCATCATACATATAATAATATATAATAATATATAAATGATGTAATTACACTAATGTATGTGATCGAGAGATGACTCAAGTTCATAATATATATTATATATTATATAGATAATATATATATATATATATATATATATATATATATATATTATATATTATATAGATAATATATATATATATATATATATATATATATATATATATAAATATATATATATATATATATATATATATATATATATATATATATATATATATATATATAAATATATATATATATATATATATATATATATATATATATATATATATATATATATATATATATATATATATATAGTGATTAAATAGATTATTTTATTTATTTTGGGTTTAAAGATGCACTGAAATCATGGCTAAGATCTATTGGCGGCGTTGGAGGAATGATTAATGAGTTGATGAGATGAAGGTTTCTCAGGTCATGGGAAGGAAGAGATCGTGGCCTATATTGTGTGAACCATCACGGCATTAAAGTTTAGAGTATAGGCCTACAGAGGGAAACCACAAAAAAAATGTTGAGATGGATACATATTTTTTAAATTGAGTTTAACGACGCACTGTACTGATGACGACGATCTATTGGCGTCGTTGAATGATATATGAGATGATGGGATGGTGAGATGACAGGTTATTTTATTAGGTGTTTTGGATGGTGTGAAGGAGTCGGTCGTGGCCTGTTGTTAAGGAACCATCCCAGCATCAACCTGAACGACAGAGAGAAACCACGAAAAACCTCTTTGAGAATGTTTGATCATGGCGGGAATCTAACCCCGGTCTCCTGAATGACGGTTCAATGCATTAACCACTCGGCTACACGTCTCAGTATTGACCTGTAAATTTAACGAATTGTGAATGATTATGAAATGTCAGCTGCGGAAAATACGGAAAAACTCAATAAAATCAATAAAAACCTCAATAAAATCAATAAAAACCTCAATAAAATCAATAAAAAACCTCAATAAAATCAATAAAAACCTCAATAAAATCAATGAAAACCTCAATAGAATCAATAAAAACCTCAATAAAATCAATAAAAAACCTCAATAAAATCAATAAAAAACCTCAATAAAATCAATAAAAAACCTCAATAAAATCAATAAAAACCTCAATAGAATCAATAAAAACCTCAATAAAATCAATAAAAACCTCAATAAAATCAATAAAAACCTCAATAAAATCAATGAAAACCTCAATAGAATCAATAAAAACCTCAATAAAATCAATAAAAACCTCAATAAAATCAATAAAAAACCTCAATAAAATCAATAAAAAACCTCAATAAAATCAATAAAAACCTCAATAAAATCAATGAAAACCTCAATAGAATCAATAAAAACCTCAATAAAATCAATAAAAACCTCAATAAAATCAATAAAAAACCTCAATAAAATCAATAAAAAACCTCAATAAAATCAATAAAAACCTCAATAGAATCAATAAAAACCTCAATAAAATCAATAAAAACCTCAATAAAATCAATAAAAACCTCAATAAAATCAATAAAAACCTCAATAAAATCAATAAAAAACCTCAATTAAATCAATAAAAACCTCAACAAAATCAATAAAAACCTCAATAGAGTCAATAAAAACCTCAATAAAATCAATAAAAACCTCAATAAAATCAATGAAAATCTCTTGAAGTGTGAACAATATTTGTATATAATACTTGATATGAATGATGGTAAAATTTTTGTTAAAACACAAGTGAAAATATAATTTGTACTGAATAGTAAAACCAATTTATGTCAACAATTAATTTCACCTCGTCAGGAACATATAAATATGTAACGAATGTTTATTATGGATCGACAATATTCTAGAGAATACTTACCTGAATGTCCTGAAACAGTTTTCACTACAATATAGTCAAACGGAAAGTCAATATACGATAGTTTATATGTGATGTTGACGCTGGAAATGTTACGCTGCGGGTGAATCCCCTTGGGGTCAATTGTTTCTTCCGAATTTTAATTTTTATATCTCATACCGTTTGATAATCTTACCAAAAAACTGATATTTCGTAAAATCGACTTCCGAACTTGATTAAATGTATTTTATTTCCAATTTATAGCAGCAAATATACAGCAGTTTCCGTCGGTTTCCGTCGGTTTCCGTCGGTTTCCGTCGGTTTCCGTCGGATCCGGTCTAGACTCTGGACGAAAGTTTTAAAATAATATATTGCAATAGAGTGCATAACATTTCATGTGTAATTGTTGAGACTATAAATACTTCCGAGCGACCGAGCGACCGTCCCCCCTATCTCACACCACTAGCGCACGGGTGGTTCGAGCCTTCATATCTCGTGTGCAACCAAAGAAGAAGGTTCCGAGCGACCGTCCCCCCTATCTCACACCATTAGCGCACGGGTGGTTCGCTCCTTCATACATGTACATGCAATAACACCACTGATAACATATGCAACCTTTCCACTGTGTGGTGCATAAACTGGTCCTAATTACATAAAAACATAACTGATACTACTGACATAAATGACCGTTTCGTTCTACATTTTTAGTAAATAAATGTTATTCGTTATCGTTTTTGACTTAACTAGGAGTTATGGTTTTATGATTTACCTCTATGAGTAGGCCTGCCTCGTTTACTCAGTGACAAGATAAAACTCAATTATATACAGATTGTGTGCACGAGAGAAGAGGGTAGTCATACCAACCTAACTTACACAAATATCATCGTTCAAATGAGGTTGATTATCGATTTGGAAATCTATATCGATTATCGTTAATATCATGAGAATAATTAATCGTATTATATCGATATATTTTCTACTATTTCTATTTTGATTTGATTGTAGAAATATCGGTTGGAATTCAAATTTTGAATTCATTTTCGTCGTGAGAAAAGCGTTTCTCATTGACTTTAAGAGTGTTCAATACGTTCACTGATTGGAGGAATCACGAGAACAGTAGGAAAGAAGTTTTGAAATGTTCAAAAGATATTTTTGATAATCAAAAATATAATTTTGTTGAGGTTGAATCGATAATCGTATCGTGTGAAATTTTTTTGGCGTAATTGATATATCGGTTATTATTGTATTATTGTAATTGTATAGCTGTGCTATTTTTAGGTGATCAATCATAGTTTTTCAGGACCAAAATCTGCCAAGAAGCTTGTTTATATATACAAATATATATATATATATATATATATATATATATATATATATATATATATATATATTTATATGTATATATATATATATATTTATATGTATATATATATATATATATATATATATATATATATATATATATATATATATATATATATATATATATATATATATATATTTTCATTTTATTCAATGTAGACCTATATAGACGTATACATTTTTTGTATTCCGTGGACACATCAAGTATAGGCCATAGCACTCTCTAGACCAAATGAGCAATCTTTTTTTCTCACCCCCTTTATGAATTAAATCATGGCACCCAATCAAGTCATCTTTTCGCCAGGAAAAGAATTTTGAAAACACCAATCATGGGTGTTGGGTTAGGTTAGCTTAGGTTAGGTTGGCTTAGGTTAGGTTAGGTTAGGTTAGGTTAGGTTGGCTTAGGTTGGCTTAGGTTAGGTTAGGTTAGGTTAGGTTGGCTTAGGTTAGGTTAGGTTAGGTTAGGTTAGGTTAGGTTGGCTTAGGATAGGTTAGGTTGGCTTAGGTTAGGTTAGGTTAGGTTAGGTTAGGTTAGGTTAGGTGGCTGACCAATCAGCCGCACCTATGACCGGTCGTTAACTGTATCCACGACGAGAAGAAAGATTTCTAGCTACTGATTTCAGAAATAATCGATGATTTCATAATACAGCTGCAACTTTGAAGATTTACCGCTTTCGAAAGACACAGTTGCGTTTATTATCTGAAAGCTCGTCCTGATGAATTCTAAATATTCTACATTCAGCAGCTGTACTGAAATTTGTTGTCCTCATTTTGGTAGACTACCTTCTTCTGTTGATAATTTGATGTAAGTATATGTATATATTTCCATAGCCTTAATTGGGGAACAATGATTTTGTATCAAGTTTCGATGTTATTAAAAAAAATATATATATATTTTCAGAAACTGACTCGAAGTTTCAACGCTATCATAACAGAGCAATTTGATGTTATCATCTATCTTGATCTAATTTTAAAAAGTGACTAAATAAATATGTCTCCCTCGGAATGTAATGACAAAGTAAACTCGTCGCATATGTTTATTCTACAACATCAAATATTAGTTTTGTATAATTTTATTTATATAACGACGCAGATCGAATAATGTATAATTGATGTATGATTTGATTATTATTCGTTATACCACGGGCGAAATGTCAACATCAAGTTCATGTTATGTAAAGTGGTTATATGCATATATATATATATATATATATATATATATATATATATATATATATATGCATATATATATATATATATATATATATATATATATATATATATATATATATATATATATATTTATATATATTCATATATATATATATATATATATATATATATATATATATATATATATATATATAATATAAATATATATATACATACATATCCACTCCAGTATTTTAATATTTACTTGATGAAAATGTAATTGTATTTCAAATAATTGTTACATTGGATTTCGAATTAAATAAGTACATTCTTATATTTCAAATATAAAGTTTGGAGTGTTGAATTTACTCGAAACAAAATGTAATTCCATTTTGTACGTACAACAGGCCACTTTCCTATTACACTCGCTTTAATCCACCAGCGAGTAATATTACTTCCGGTAGCATCTTGGAATTAGATTAGGGATGAAGTCCCCGCCATAGAATAGATAAGTCATGGATTAAAATTAATTTCACCAATGTGTTATTAATAATACATTCGTTCCGGTGATACTTTCGTACAATATATTCATACTGGATAAAAAAAAAATAGGATTATTTTCACTTTTTGATTTTAATACCAGACAACAACTTATTGAAAAATCTTTGTTCAAATTATAAAGTAAAATGGGTTTTACTTGATTCTGTTCTCTGTTCATTGAATTGAATAATATATATTATAATTTTTTTTAATAATATCGAAACTTGATACAAAATCATTGATCCCCAATCAAGGGTATGTATGAAAAGTAGGATCGTTTGGACGGGGTACCACAATGGCGATCTTACCACCCCATTTTGATTATTTGATACTAATGAACTTCAACTCCAGGACTGCGCTGTCTGTGACCATATTTTTCAGCCGCAGATGAAAGTCATTCAGTTTCAAAAAGTCCGGAACACATTATAAGTAAAAACCGTTTTTGTGATATATATCCGAACATTACTAGTATTGTTATTAAAAGTAAACAAAACACACGAATGTTGATATCTTCCACTTTGAACTAAGTCTCTTGGGCAATGATCACTTCTTTGAGTTCTTTCCCTTGACAGCAGATGTAAAGTATATCATAAGGGTATATAATAAGATGTATAATAATATATATGTATATATATATATATATATATATATATATATATATATATATATATATATATATATATATATATATATATATATAAATATATAAATATATATATATATATATATATATATATATATATATATATATATATATATATATATATATATATATATAAATGTATATATAATAATAATACATAGATGTATCATAAGGGGAGATAATTAAAAAATTACAAAAATGAGTGATGTGCCTAAAAAATCATAGCTAGGCCTATCACTCTACTAATTAAAGGTCTTGGCCACTTGGTACTTCATCCAAGCATTCGCTTCGAAGACTGTGGAAAACCACGAAAAACCAAGTCAGGATGGCTGAATAATATGCCTCGAATTATTCCCTTTCGATTGGTAACATCACTTCTGTGCTCCAATCTCAATCGACCCTATACTTCAATCCACTAAAGAAGAAATACGCCACCAAAGATAACAAACACAAATAACATGCAAATATATTCCTATAGCCGTGCTATGTTTGTGGTATTAAGATTTACTATGCACGAGATTCATCATAAGAAATACAACTACAACTTTCAAAAGCTTCGAACCCTTCGAAATGAAGTTGGATTGTATCCAATTAACAGATTTCTAAACATTTACTCTTTATGTAGATGATCTTATTCTTTTGTGAATACAAGAATACCTTATGATTGAACCTTAGCTTAAATGGAAAGAGAAAGAACATATATATATATATATATATATATATATATATATATATATATATATATATATATATATATATATATATATATATATATATATATATATATATATATATATATATATATATATATATATATATATATAAATACAAATCTATACGTTTCATAACGCATAATACGTGTACAGTTGTTTGGTGTGTGTGTAATGAAGGAGATAGCGTATTAACATGTGACATTAGACAATAAATACATATAGTGTACTCGCCGGAAGTTCCGGTTCATAACACACAAACAAAGCTACTTCCGGCGCTGCGAACTGTTCACTGTGTGTACCTGTATGTGGAATTAACTTACTACTAGGAAAACGATGCAATTGTATTCGTACGCGTTTAGCGATAAATGTAGATTTGCGACGTGTGGACCAGTGGCAATCACGGTGAACCGTCCGTCAGGGAACCAGGCTTCGATTTCCGTCATGGTTGGAGGTTTATCGTGGTTTTCCTCAGTCGTTGACATGATTCTTCAATATCAGGTCACGACCGGTTCCTTCCCATTATTCCAACAGACTAAATAAGACTATATTCACTAGTATATAACCTACAGGAAATTAAAATCAAATGAAAAATTGTTTCGAGAAAATATTTTTGAAATTATATTTCTGTGACTATACTGGGCGACGACCTTTGAAAAATGAAATAAATTTTGAATCGAATGTAAGATTGACTTGAGAAAATATTTTTGTGCGGATCTTTACGTTTTTTGTGTTTTTCACCAGAGGAAATTGTTATTTATTGCCACGAAATATGCCGAGGGATCACGACTAGATGAAGGCGTGGGGAGAAGAGGGGCGCTTGAGAAGATGGAGAAGAGGAAATATTGCGAGATCGGGAAGCAGGGCGTGTATTATATTCAAGTAGAGGTCGAAGTAGGAGTTGAAAAAAGATGATGCTTTAGGTCTGGTCAGCCGGACTTGAAGGAGATTCCCTGGATAATGGTGGACTACCCCCTACCCCCCCCCCCCCTCACCCCACCCTGCGACCTGACATTGTTGGAACCGGGCGAAAGGTTTATAGATTTTTGGTTTCATGATTAGTATAGTATGGAAAGAGTCAAGACCACTCGTTTCGTGCTCCATTTTGACTATTATGATTTTTTTTTAAATAACATCGAAACTTGATACAAAATCTTTGTTCCTCAATTAAGGCTATGGATGAAAGGTAAGGTCAATAGGACGGGGCACCACAAGGGCGATCTTACCACCCCAGTTTGATTATTTAAAACTAATGGTCTTCAACACCAGGACTGCGCTGTCTGTGACCATAATTTTCCGCAGCAGATAAAAATATTTCAGTTTCCAAAATTCGGAAAATATTTTAAGTAGAAACCGTTTCTGTGATATATATACGGACATTACCAGCATTGGTATTGAGAGTAAACAAAACACACGAATGTTGATATCTTTCATTTTGAACTAAGTCTCTTGGGCAGTGACCACTTATTTTCATCAGCAGCATATGTAAGATCTTTTATAGTGATTTATTACGCAGTCATAACTGTTTTAAGATACATTATTAAATTTAAATAGAATTTGCGATATTATGAATTGTATAAACTGATTGAAACTAATAATAATAGTTTAATTAAATTTATCATAATTTTTTTTTTTTTTTATTTTTTATTTTTATCTGATAAATGAACATTTTTACAACGCATGTTTCAGTCTTAGAGTGTCCACAAAACTCATTGAGGGTTTACCTGTGGAATGAGTAATAATAGCATATACTAGTATATATAGCATCTTCGATAATACTAGCAATTATCTACAAAAACACGTTCTACTCGTTCTTAATAATAATAATAATAATAATAATGGTTTTATTCCCTTTTGGATCATTACATGATATAATGGAAAGTCATAAAAAAAAGTTATACAACAAAAATTCAAAATATTCAATATAAAAATCTCAATATGAACACACTTTAACAAAACTCATCTAACCTATAAAAGCATTTTTCAATCAGATAACCGCGTAGTTTTTTAATCAGATCACTGCAAGTCTTAGATCTAGCTGATGGATGTAACCAGCATAGGTTAATTTGTTGTGAATGAGATTAGTCCAAAAGTGTCATTTTTTTAAAATAAATATATATATCAATATAATATATATTTTTTAATATATATATTTTTAATAAATACGGTAATTTTAATTCCATGTCTAATTTTGATTACTTCTTTCTGACATTCGCTTTCGATTTCGCTTGGGGTATTACGTCTGGCCAGTACTCACACGTGTGAACATAATAAGTGTAATTGGGTGTGTGTGGGGGGGGGGGCACCTGACTGCAACAATAGATAACAAAGGTCAGGGAACCTTGGCTAGCTCGCAGATAATCACCACAAAACACTAGGAAAGCTCTGATTGGTTCAGACACTTATATCTATAGTATGTGTGAAAGTGTATGGGGGTGTACAGCACAAGAAATACAGTCATCAAATATTGTGTCGCATATCTAGAAAATATGTGTGCTTATTTTCACGCGCTCGATCATCTATCATGGAAAACGCTTCGTTAAAAGATGAGGTTAATTTATTCTTCAAATAATTGTTTAAAATAATTTTTTAAAATTTTATTTTTCAATTAAACTTCTAGAATCCTTTATGATACATTTTTTTTATTAATTTCACGTTTACAGATATAATATTGTGCACTTCATGTTGGAACGAAGTATAAATGTAATTAACAGTTGAGCATTTAACATGTGTGTAGGAATACAGTTGGAGAAAATTTTTGTTTCGATGTGAACAAAAAAATATATTTTCAT
Organism: Brachyptera risi; assembly: GCA_964007535.1. NCBI lineage: Eukaryota > Metazoa > Arthropoda > Insecta > Plecoptera > Taeniopterygidae > Brachyptera > Brachyptera risi. The sequence continues at coordinate 48,189,381 of OZ023329.1, read as the reverse complement.
CTGTGTGAAATGGATGACGGAATAAAATGTATGGTTTTCATACAAGGCATATTTAGAAGATATTACAAATATTTGCGTGTCTCATGGATTGAAATTGTGTCGAGTGGCCACGAAAATACTCGATATATACGTTATATGTGGTTCTTGTAGTTGTATATAACTAGGAAAACGCTATATACGCGTTGTAAGACGAGTGGATGGTAATAGTATGTCGACTTCTTTGCCAAACTTTTGCCTACATTCGCCAATTGGGTGACATTTAAGTTAGAAATGGGTAAAAACTACTTCGAGTGGTACCAATTTAGCACATTTTATGGTTTTTCTTCAAAATGGCTCACCCGATCAAGCTGAAACATTTCAGAAATGTGTATCAAAATGTAAATCAACTTCGCGTGGAATTTCATTTTTTTTTTAAATATTTTTTTTTCCGCCGTGTTATTTTAATGGGCATTTTAGAAATTTCTTAAATTCATAAAAAAAAAAATTACCATCCGATAATGCCACAAAACTATACAGATCTAAGTTAGATGAGGAACCATTATGAAAAAAAGTTTGAAGTTGATAGCTGTAGCCGTTTGACCTGAGGAGAACCGACAAGAAAACATGAAAAAAACATAAAAACGAACACCAATTTTTTTCAGTATGTCAAATTGAATCCTCGCTAAAGCTCGTCCAATCATGATTTGACTTCGGAGATTTTTTGGTACTATGATCACGATAATTAAAATACAATATTCGTTAGAACACACATATCAAATATAGAATTCAACAAATAGAATGGAAAGAAAATAGATTAAATAGATCAAGGCCCAGTATTACCAAGTCCAGTTAGCCTTTATCTGACAATTGAAACTTGTTATCACCATGGTTACCTGTGGTATTTGTTTTCACCAACTCTCAGATAAATACTAACTGGACTTGGTGAAACTGGGCCTAAGACAGAGATTAGTCAACATGAATATTATTAATAGAATAAAGTCCGATTTTATTTTTTATAAACGAGTATATCAGGAATAATTAGTGTAATAACATTTCACCGTTGATAACCAATGATATTTGCAGACCCATACCTCAATTAACCTAATTAGGTTAACTAACACATTTCGTTTTTGCTTCAACACGATCTAAATAAAAGACATATAGCCTACAACGAATGGTATTCAAGCCTTTGATTTGATGTTTATGATAAACAACAATGATGACAATGAAATGAAACAAGAGAAAACTACAAAAGCCTGAAGGAATCTGTACTTCGTTATATGCTTCTTCTTGTAATATATATATATATATATATATATATATATATATATATATATATATATATATATAAATATATATATATATATATATATATACATTTATATATATATATATATATATATATATATATATATATATATATATATATATATATATATATATATATATATATTTATATATATATATATATATTTATATATATATATATATATATTTATATATATATATATATATATATATATATATATATATATATATATATATATATATATATATATATATATATATATATAGACTAAGTATATATATAAATAAAATACCTCTATATATGGAATGCTGTCGTGGTTTCGATCGACCGTCTTCTGTATCATTTAGCTCTACAGTTCGGGAGTCTCGATCCAAACCACGGCGCCACTCTCAATAATATGTCGTCTACTTTTAAGAGTACATAGAAGTTGATTTTGCGAAATATCAACTTTTGATAAATTTGTGAGGTACTAGGAAAACGCTATATATGCGTTGTTGGATGAGTGATATAGACAGGTATATGTATATTATGTAAATGTAATGAAAACATTGAATTTGAAATTATTCAAAGCTTTGGTACAGCAAGAGCAAGAGAACAGAAAAAAACAAAATATATCCAATTATAATTATAATATATTAGAAGATGTTCATCAAGTATTGATAAGATCTCAAACCTTTCATATGAACAATTTTTTGATGTAATTCAGTGCTAAGATTTTTGCCACCAATGCATGTATAAATTGACAGCAAAGTGATGGAAAAATGAATGAAAAAATAAATAATGGAAAGCTATATATGCATCTTGAGTTCCGAATTATGTCACTGCCTTCCAGTTTTATTCATTACTCATTTTAATTGCTTTATGATTTAATTAGCTATTTACTTGATGCTCAAATTCTAGATTGATGTGAGAATATTATAGCCCATACATCAAACTTTTTTTCCATCAAAATGTCTGATCCGATTCATATGTGAAACACAGATTTCTCAAATACCTCCAAAATTATCTGAATTAAAACTATTCACTTTGAATAATAACAGTTTCTCAGGAATACAACACTATAGAATATTTTTTCTTCAGATGTTTACCGTTGAAAATCATACCATATAAGTTGAAAATAGTTGTCATACGTACCCAAGTGAAGGTATTAAATGTTTCTGTCTTATCTGGAATTTGATATCTCATACCGTTCCAATTAGTTTCAAATAACTGATATACCCGCCCTACGTAGCTCAGTCAACTAAGGCACCGCTTGAGAAACTGAAGTCACCGTTATGCTTGGTTTCCATGCATAAGACATGCGTTTTTGTAAACGTTCTCTCACATAGAAACTCTTCAACTTGGTTGAACATCGTTTATTTTTAATTTAATAATTTCATTTATTTTTTTCAATTGTTAAATCCGTTAAATTCTCTCGATTTTACATGTATTATTCCTAAATTACTATTCTATTTATTGTATATTGAGTAGTACGTTGGATCCCTGTGTAGCACTTAAGTACAGGCCTACTCGATAATACTCGCTCATTCTTACCCCAAATAACCTAGCTATTGGTGGGGTCGTTGAGCAAACGATGATAATCAACTTCAACATTTATATTTCGCTGAATCGTCTACCCACGTTTTTCGATGATAACTTTTGAACAGTATATGTTTATTTAATGTATTCATTCAATAATTCCTTTAACCCTCTTCCGAGGAAATCGGAATGGATAGCAGTTTACAATTATCAGTTTACTAACTTATAAATGTGGCTTATAACATTATATGATATCAAGTAAATTCATTGATAATTAACATTAATGATTATGATAATAATATTTGAAATAATATTTAATATTTATGTTTCTTCGATTTTTTTTTGTCCTAGCTGTACTCATGCTAAAATTATGCAACATAATTCGAATAGTTTTTAATTATATTATCTTGAAATTATTGCAAATATCACCATTTCTCCGGCATGAGAATTTTTATATTTTATAACTACTCTTTATAGCGTTCAAAAGTTATAAAAAATTACTGATATTTCGCTAAATCACTCCAAAGCTCTCTTAACGCGTCTATTTTTTAATTTCCACAATTTGTGAACCGGTTCAAATGTTGTCAGTTGCAATTGTATAACCGGCCGGTGGAATCTTGTCACAGTTAACAAGACAGTACAATATCGACTAGGATATCACCCGTAAAAACAATCTAGTCAACTGTCTGCTAGTTTTCTTGTCTAGTAGTTGTTTATGTACGTCTGACCACGCCTCTCATTGGTCAAGGCGAGATTCTTATCAGACGAATATTATTATAAATATATGATGAAATAGTGAGTAAGTGAGTATTTTTATTGTCTTCAAAATGAATTTGATGTACAAGACATTGTTAAACATAGAAATATATGAACAACCTTTGAAAAATTCAGTACAAAATACAAACATTATAAGAAGAAATAATCTGTATTGGTCCCTGACTAAATTATAAAACAGGATAGCAATCAGTATGAAAAATACATAGAAAAATATACAGAAATAGATTGAAAATATTATATATTGATACATGAAAAGGAAACTGATCGAATAGAAAAAATGTAAAAACAAAATAGGATTGAATAAAATAATAAGGAGATTTAGTGATACTGTGGTCATTACATTGATTTTGCCACATAAAATAAGATTACAAATGATAACATAGATACAATACTAAAAATTACGTGAATTATAACTAAAAACAAGTATACCAATAAAAAAAAAAAGTAAAAACAAGTGTTAAGTCATTCAATCATCGAATCATAAAATACCATGATGTAATTTAAATACTTGAATACTATAAAATATATTTTGAGCTAAAATCTGTCGAAGTTTATTATAAATATGAATATATAAATATGAAATATAAATATATAAAATATAAATATGTAATTCCACTAGGTATAGAGAAACAAATTACAATAAAGTTGTGAGTGGATTTGTAAAGAATTCTCCACTTTACCTGATACGATTTCATCAGATAGCTCGAAAAGGCTTTCAAGCTATACTTGTATTCATGAACGAGGTCTACGATCGACCGTCCCCCTATCTCACAACACTAGCGCACGGGTGGTTCGCTCATTCATCTTTCTCACTTACAAATATATATTTAAATGACCTCGCTGTCGATGCGCCTTAAAACTCTAATATTCATTCATTCATTGAATACCCATTTGGTAATATCATTCTCCAAATATTAAATAAAACATTCAAGGCTGATAAAATATCCCTGTTCCACCAGTTTTTGTTTCCGTTCACACGCTAGCTTGGACTGTACACCCCTTATTTCCCAAACGTTGAAATAGAATCTAATTTAAAATCATGTAAGGCCTGTAGTATCTCGTATAAAATAGAGCAGTAATTCCCTCATGTATTCTTTTTCTTCTCTGAAACAAGATACTTTGTTGTTTTTGGTATAATTATGTTATAAAATACCATCATATCTTCGTATCTACGTACAACAATTGAATTTTGAAATATAGAATTTCTTTGAATTTTGTATAGATGATATAGTTGAGGAATAATCCGCGCATCCAAGTTGATTTTGGTAATTAAGAATACCCATTGGTTTTTTTTTCTAGAAAAGGAATTTTTGTATTTAATTTACAATTTAAAAATGAAAAGTTATCATTATTATTATTATTATTACTATTATTATTATCAGTATTATGAGCGTCCCTATGTAACATTGTACAGAAGTATTCAAATTAATTTATATATAGAAAAAAAAATTATTATATAATTGAAAAGTCCAGTTGAGCGTGGGTTCGAATCCTACATAGGATACGGTATATTTGTTTGGTTAATCTTCATCAATCATCGCTCATGTGATGACCCCCACATTCGTACCCCCATATAACCTAGCTGTCGGTGTAGATTTTCTGGCCAGTTCAACATATCGCCATCAATGGTAGAATGTGGACATTGAGAAATATCAGAGAAATTTGTAATTATTCATACGTAAAACGGTAATTATTACGTAAAATAAGATTTGAAATCTTAATTAACTTCGGATATTATTGCTTATCTATCGTGACCTATTTCGAGCTACATTGCTCAGCTCTGCGCTGAGCCATTTCGAAGAATGTGTTTGCATGCTTGTGGGTCATGGTGTACACTTTAGGAATTTCAGAGTTTGCACACGTAAGGTATGTGCAAGTCAAGTTCATATTATACTCATACTTATGCTAATTTCACTATTTTATTTTATTTTTTTATGGAATTTTTTATGGTCAGAAGCCTATACGTACGAAGACGTCACTTGACAGAAGCTTATAAGCTTCTGTCAAGTGACGTCACCCATTGTTGAAATAGAAAGATAACAATGTCCACCAGTTAGAATTGACCAATCAGAAAGTTTTTGGAAGTCCACCAGTTCACTGTATTGCTATGGTAACGATTGTTAGTCACTTGTTACTTGACAGAAGCTTATAAGCTTCTGTCAAGTGACGTCACCCATTGTTGAAATAAAAAGACAACAATGTCCACCAGTTAGAATTGACCAATCAGAAAGTTTTTGGAAGTCCACCAGTTCACTGTATTGCTATAGTAACGATTGTTTGTCACTTGTTACTTGACAGAAGCATATAAGCTTCTGTCAAGTGACGTCACCCATTGTTGAAATAAAAAGACAACAATGTCCACCAGTTAGAATTGACCAATCAGAAAGTTTTTGGATAGTCCACCAGTTCACTGTATTGCTATGGTAACGATTGTTTGTCACTTGTTACTTGACAGAAGCTTATAAGCTTCTCTCAACTGACGTCACCCATTGTTGCAAGAGACAGACAACAATGTCCACCAGTTAGAATTGACCAATCAGAAAGTTTTCGGAAGTCCACCAGTTCGCTGTATTGCTATGGTAACTATTGTTTGTTATTTGTTACGTGACAGAAGCCAATATAGCTGTCAGTTAAGTTATATATATGATTTAATTCGTTTATTTTGTTCAATCTTGTGGGTATACGGCTTTTGTGAGGTGCCTTTTAGCCATGATACGCCTTCTAGTATACACCACTTGAGAGATTTCATTCCAGACTCCACAGCCCTTGTGTAGCTGAACGCATTCTATTTACAATTCACTTACGACAACAATACTGACAAGAAGTCGATCGTACAACATGGAAAGACAAGTCTACCAAATCTTCTTCAATATTATTGAATGAGCGAAGCGAAAAAACATTTTCCACTCCAGAGATCAAACGAAAGCACAAATGTCAATGAAAAATTGGCACGCATGTCATTCTCTAACTCTATACTGTATAGTTTTGAAGCGAAATCGGCCTTTAGATCACTTTTGATATTCTATTTCGACATTTTGAAAATACCCTCAAAAATGACCCATGAATCTTCCCTTCCTCATAACCAATGTATACTGTGGGAAATGAATGTATCATCATTATTATTGTCATTATGAATTAGTTAAATTTTGTGAAAACTGAAGGGAAATAATATTTGCATGACAAAGTGAGACCAAACTTTTATAGATATAATTATTTACCTCACTCCAAATCAGAACATAAAAAAAACATCGTGTGGGCCCAACCTAATGTGTATATTACATTATAGATTGACAATATTTGACCAAATAATTATCTGAACTTCAAGAAGCAGTTTACTCTAAAATATGTTCAAACGAGAAGTTAATACGATGGTTCATATGAGATGCTGACGCTGTAAATGTTACTCAAATATAAGAATTTATTTCAGATATTTCAAATATCACATCTACATTAGGACTGTTAATAGACGATTTACATATTACATACCCCATATTCTGTTTGACAGTTGTCTCTGAAATCTATCTCCAGACTTCGAATAGATTCCGAGCGTTCTATTTTCAAACCATTCTATTTGATGTTGACAACAATGTCCGTAGAACTATTCACAACAATGAAAACTCTGCACTGCTGCGATCTACCGGCAAATTGAGGACATATATACTTGCATGCATACTTGAAGTACGTATATCCAACTGACACTTACTGCATTATCTTGACAACAGAGCACAGTTAGTTTCTTTCAGTATAAATGTGCTCTCGCTAAGATAAAACGCAAATACACAAGAGAAAGAATCGCAGCGAAGACATTGGGACTCTCCTTTAGCTATAGTACATTCAGGGGTAACCAGCGATGACTTGGAAATCTACCTCTCGTACCAAACTATATATATATATATATATATATATATATATATATATATATATATATATATATATATATATATATATATATATATATATATATATATATATATATATATATATATATATATATATATATATATATATATATATATATATATATATATATATATATACATGTGATAATTGAATTTCTTGGATACGATCCAATATCTCGATATTTGGGATGTTATAGTTATGTCGAAAAAGATACGCCTCGACCGGGATTCGAACCCGGGATCTTTTTCGACATAACTATAACATCCCATATGTATGTATATATATATATATATATATATATATATATATATATATATATATATATATATATATATATATATATATATATATATATACATACATTTCGCCCTCTTGATTTTTAGCTCTGGTGGAATCTGCTTTGAAGATAAGTATGAATTGCGTCCAAGATATAACATAGGCCTACAATCAGATTAACTAACAATGAAAACAAAGGAATTGCATCTAGCTGCTAATCTTCTCAGTTGGCCGCATGGAAATATACCAGCAGACCAATGAAATGATTATCATTGGTCGGTGCAATTGTTAACTGCATGTTGGTTATTGAACAAGAGGCTGGCCTCCTCCGTCGCTCAGTCAGCTGAGGCACCGCTTTAGAAACTGAAATCATCGTTGAACGTGGGTTCGAGTCTAGCATAAGTCATGGGCTGTTGTAATCTTTCACTCACCTTCTATAGTTTCGTAATAACTTTTTTATTCGTATCCCCATTTAATCTGGTGGTTGGCGGGGTCGTTAAGAGAATAATAGCAATCACAAAAGGCTGATTTTCTAGTCTGAGGTTACCCTTGACTGGACTATAGACACGTCACAATTGAGTCGTGAAAATTTAATTTTTACTTACAATTGTGAACGGTATGGGTACAAACGATTCCTCTCACAGATTGTAAATAATTCAGCGAGTAAATAAGAGTGGAATATACGGGAATGGTAAAACTTGGACAGTTACAGCTAAATTGCAAATCACAGAGAAGAAAATTAGCAATGTAAAGTATTCCATTAATTTATCATGTTGAAAGTTGAAAAGTATTAGATTAGTTTCTAATTGGGTGATATATTTGCTGACGTTTTGGAAATCTCTTTTGAATCTACCAGTATATATATATATAGACCCTATCTTTCACGTACGTATATTCAATTAATTTTGGAAATTGAATTTCGTATCATCTTATCTTTTTGCATTCTACTTTTTTCATGTGTAATTAATCTTTGCTCAGCTTTTGTTTGTTAATGAGCTTGAAATGTTCAAGCTTTTACAAAACAATTGTGAATACATGGTAATGTGTTTTAAAGTTTTTAAAATGGAAATAGAATCTCTTCATCTACAAAGATTCTGATCTCCACAAATAATCATGATATTGTTTATACACCTCGAATATATTTGTGGGAATAGATCGTGAAGAATTGTTCACAAAAAGAAGTCCATACAAATTTTTAATTTCATTTCATCAATTTATTAGTCCAAATTGATCATTGCATAGGATTATGCAAACAATATGTGGCAAGTCATGAAAAATACATAAAATAAAAATAGTAGCCAAATACGTGTTATTTTTTTATGAATAAACATACACATACAACTGTGTCCAGTGATGTATATCATAGTACAATGGTAAATAACAAACTGTACATGAATATGAATATACAATACTAGTGACGTAATAATGCTATTTCTATAAGACTCAACAAGTAGTCGATCTCCTGAGCAATTGATAACAATTGTAGAATTATTAATGCATTCCATTTTAATATAAGACTATATTAATAAAATATCTAAGAGAGCAAATAAATTATGAATCAGATATTTTTTAATCTTCAACAACAATTATGATCGCATCCCAAAAACATTCTTCAACACCCTGGAGTGATTTTTTTATTGACAGTATCAATATAACTATAAAGACGTTAATCATTTTTTTTGTGGGGGGGGGGGGGAAATCATTGTGATGGATTATCTCGAATTCATTTGATAATATTGCTCTGATCTTTTGATGAAAAGCGAATTTAATATCAACAATTTCTCTGATGGAAAGCCTTTTGATGTTCTGACATATTACCAAGCACCACTATACTGATATTCCTATCAGTTCTCGCTCAAAGTGGAGATATAATGTGATATAAATTAAAAACATCATTCATGAAAATCGAAACTGTTTGAGAAAAAAGAAAATAAAAATGAAAGAGTATTCACATACATTTTATCTACACATTCCACTGGAGGCTCATTCTGAAACTGGATTCCGATCACATGGAAATGAAAGCGACCGCTTTGAAAGCGATTCGGCTGTATTCGAATTATGAATGTTATTTTTTACGGCCCATAGCCATCGAATCCGTTTCGGTCGTCATGGAAATCGACGGATATATAGCGAAATCGGATATATATATATATATATATATATATATATATATATATATATATATATATATATATATATATATATATATATATATATATATATATATATATATATATATATATATATAATATATATATATATATATATATATATATATATATATATATATATATATATATATATATATATACATATATATATATATATATATATAAAAAATATATAAATATATATATATATAATATATATATATATATATATGTATATATATATTTATATATATATTTATATATATATATATATATATATATATATATATATATATATATATATATATATATATATATATATATATATATATTATATATATATATATAATATATATATATATATATATTATATATATATATATATATATATATATATATATATATATATATATATATATATATATATATATAAA
>OZ023329.1:48135875-48173375 GCA_964007535.1 Brachyptera risi | reverse complement strand
GCAGGTCAAGGCGTAGTCGAAATTGAATTAGTAGTTTCTTTACTTGACAAGATAAGAGCTTTTATACGAACTTTGAGATGTATTTCGAAGGGAAGAATGATATAAAAAGACAACAAAAAACAAAAAATCTTCGATTCAAAACTTATCACATGCTTTGTTAACAAGTTTGTAGGGCAAGTCAACTTTTCGTGTGTGCGTAAGAAAGTTTTCATCCATTTTAGTGTAATAGTGTTGAATAAAAGTCGAAACTTTCTTCACTGATTTCTAACTTTTGTTCAATTTTAAACTGTGAATAATCAAAATGTTCCAAAGAAGGAAAGTATATAAAAATAAAGATAATAGAAACGATTTGTGTGTGCATGCGAACTTACTTATCGAATCTTTGATTCTCTGTTGAATATTATTCTATTGAACGTAGAGGACCGTGATCTCCAAAGTGGAGATAACCCAACTGGCACTTGATTTTTGTTATCACCATGGTTACCCGTTCTATATGTTTTCTGTAACTTTTAACACAGAACAAATAGAGGAGGATGTGACTCTTACATTTGGTATCAGGACTTTTTAAAGAACCTTAGAATATTCATGAAAATACAGACCTTTTTAATACGCGATCATTTTTTTATTTCCATTTCCATTTGTAAATTTATAGTTCTTTTTATTACATAATTATTTGCATTTTAGTCACAACTCATAAGGTTAGGTGGAAGAGCAGATACTCATGTATCTGAACCTCGCCATTTCATTTCTGTTGAATAATCATCTCATTTTTAATTTTTATATGTAAATTGTTATCTCGGTGTTTCTTTTGTTAACTACTCAAAAATGAATAAAGACTAATTATTATTATTATTATTTTCCATTATTTAATATGTGAAAAATAAATGAAGATTTTATTATTATTTATAAATGACTTCACAGAGTAAAAATATTCGAGTATTGAGTGTGGCCCACATGAGTCTAATTGCATTAGACTTAGGCCCGGTATTACCAACTCTAGTTAGCCTTTATCTGACAGTTCAAACTTGTTATCACCATGGTTACCTGTGATATTTGTTTTCACCAACTCTCAGATAAATACTAACTGGACTTGGGCCCAGTATTACCAAGTCCAGTTAGTATTTATCTGAGAGTTGGTGAAAACAAATAGCACAGGTAACCATGGTGATAACAAGTTTGAACTGTCAGTTAAAGGCTAACTAGACTTGGTAATACTGGGCCTTGGTAATACTGGGCCTTAGGCCCGGTCTTATGACTGCCACTTAAAAATTTAAGTGGCACTTAACTTTAAGAGGTGTCTTATGATGCCCAAATGTGGCCTAAGTATAACTTAAAATTCGCTAAGGGTAGGTTTTTTTAGGGGCTAGTTCAACCACATCTTAAATTTTAAGTTGCACTTACAAAATATTAAAATGGCCGTCGATATGTCAGATGAAATTCAATTCAGATGATGAAATGCCGATTATGGACCAGGGAACTGAAAATCATCGGACCCAGAACGAAAAATTCTATTATAAGGAATAAAGAGGAATTTTAGAAACCCATAGGCTCACAAAAAGCCAACAGTATTGTTTTTGGGGGAACAAAATGAGGTTAGGTTGGGTCGAGTCATGGACAGAAAGGTTTGTTTCGTATGAATAAACGACTATATTTGTTATATTGAAGGGCCACCGATTCTTCAGTTATTTAAGAATCATCAATTGAACTATAATTGTAAATAGCAGAAGGTTCAAAGGTTGAATATAAGTCTAGATTGCCATGAATCACCTTGCAGAAATGGTAGGCCTAGACTAGACAACTAGGCCTTTGAGTTTGTGCTATTACAAAATCAATGCCCAGGCCTATGGTTGATATTGAATTGATGCAAGACACAGATTTATCTCTTCATTATCTTTCGTTAATTAGACATATTGTGTCACAGTATGATGAAGAAATTGTACGTAAGCTCACCTAAACTATCTAGCGCGACATAATAATCGACCCGCCGACCAAAAGACATCGTTCTAGAATGGAGTACGGACATATAATTTGTATACAAACCTTTATTGTATTCTATTCAGTCATAATTAGGAATGATATATTCTACAACTTACACAATAAAATATAGACAGGCATAGGCCTACACAGCTGTAGTAGTTCTGTCAGAAGGAACTTGGATTTGGGGATATGGACAGAAAGGTTTGTTTCCTAATAAACAAACAACTATATTTGTCATACTAAAAGGCCACTGATTTCACAGTCATTCAAGAATCCATCAACTGAAATATCATTGTAAATAACAGAAGGTTCAAAGGTTAAATATTGGTCTAGATTGTCAAGAATCACTCTGCAGAAATGGTAGGCCTAGACTAGACCACTAGGCCATTGAGATTGTGCTATTACAAAATCAATGCCTAGGCCTATGGCTGATATTGAATTGATGCAAGACGCATATTCCTCTGTTCACCAACTTCTGTTAATTAGACACATTGTGTCGCAATATAGTAAAGAAATTGTGGGTAAGCTCATGCTGTAAACTATCTCTCGGCCACCAACCGTACCAATAATCGACCTGTCGACCGAAAAAGACATCGATCCAGACTAGAGTGCAGTATATACAGACATCCAATTTGTATACACAACCTCTATTGTATTCTATATACAGTCATAATTATGAATGACATATTCAACAACTTGCACATAAAATACAGATATGTGCATAGGCCTACACAGCAGTAGTGGTTCTGTTACAAGGATCAGGCTAGGCCATACATTTGTTTCAACTGAAAGAGAATTGTTTGCATCTCATATTTATTACACAGTATATACAAACAACTCAAATAATTTGTTGAAAATTCTACAATTATATGTCAATGTCATCAATAAATCAGCTTCTGTCGACTCTCAAGATTCCAGCTCTTGACACTATGCTGATTGCCGTTGTCGACTTTTCGGGTGTACATAGCGTAAGGTAGGTGTCGTAATTGAACGAGTTTCCCATGCAATTGCAAGACGTACACCAATATTCGTTTGCATGACTCGAACAGAACAGCATATCCAAGTATAACGTTGCTTTTAAAAATGAAAAAATAGATTTCCCTCAGTAAAACACGAATCTACGTCGAATCTAAATCTAGTCTCTTGATTTATTTAAATGTACCGTTTCGATCACAGTATTCGTTACATAATACCATACATAGTGAATACGTAACGTAACAAGCTGCATGAAGTGCGAGAGATAATCAACGAACTCGGATCAGCATCGATTTTCTATAGTTTGTTGTTGATTGGAATTGACAATTTTCATCGACAAAACAGCTAGTTATCGATCCATATTGCTAAGAGTAACCTGCCTATCAAGAAACTTATCGACACCAAACTTGATCGACAATACCCGGTCGTTGTCTAGGCCTATACAGTACAAACCAAAATGACATGAAATTACGTCAAATAGTTTTAGTTGAATTCCTTGATCATTTTAGGAACGTTCATGCACAACGTATTTATATGGAAGCGGCTTAATATGACTGCAGACTCCCCGTTGCTCATTTAACTATTTGACGTGAAAGTTTTGACGCCTGCTACCTTATAGACATATATAGCCATTTATTGTTGTAGCTTTTGGTAAGATAGATATAATAAAAGACAACATTTAGTACTGGATAAGTAATACTGTATTCAGAGTTGGGCAGTATTTTAGATACAAGTATCTTTTGAGTATCTCAAGATACTGATGCTATCTTGGGTAGCCGGCAAAAAGGTTGCGAATATGAGACCGCGGACAGTAATCTCGCGGCAATGATATCAAGTCGGGTAAAATGATCGCGCATACATCAGGTCGCAAAGACAAAAATATCGTAAGCCACATGAGCGCGGGTAAAAAGACCGTGGAGGTAATAAGATCGTGGACGAATGATCGCGGACGAAAAGATTGCGGGCAAAAAGACCGTGGCGACCAAATGATCACAAACAAAACGATCGTCGTCAAAAAGACCGCGGCAGCCAGATGATTGCGGTCAAAATGATCGCGGGCAAAAAGACCATGGCAACCAAATGATCACGGACAGAACGATCGTGGTCAAAAAGACCGCGGCAGCCAAATGATTGCGGACAAAATGATCGCGGGCAAAAAGACTATGGCAACCAAATGATCACGGACAGAACGATCGTGGTCAAAAAGACCGCGGCAGCCAAATGATTGCGGACAAAATGATCGCGGACAAAATGATCGCGGGCAAAAAGACCGTGGCAACCAAATGATCACGGACAGAACGATCGTGGTCAAAAAGACCGCGGCAGCCAAATGATTGCAGACAACAAGATCGCGGTCAAAAAGATGCGGTCAAAAAGATGCGGTGACCATGTAATTCTTTTTAAAATTTTTTTGCCTGCAATCTTTTGTCCGCGTTCATATGGTCGCCGGAGTCTTTTTGTCCGCGATCATATGGTCGTCACGGTCTTTTTGTCTGCGATCATTTGGTCTGCGATCTCGTTGTCCGAGATCATTTGGGCTGTGATCATTAGGTCGCCACAGTCTTTTCGTTCGGGATCATTTGGTCGAGGCGATATTTTGACCGTGATATTTCTGTTCGCGATCATGTGGTCACCGCAATCATTTTGTCTGCGATATTATGTACTTGCAATATCATGTCTCTCGCGGTATTATTGCCGCAATCTTTTGGTCGTCGACGTTATTGAGTCGGTAATATCCTAAAATTCGTATTGATCAGAATTATCCAAGTTGAATGGTAACCTCAGTTTTCACTGAAAAAATTGCTAATATTTGGATAACACGGCAAATGTTGGAAAAACGTTGTTGGAAAAGTATCTTGTATCTCGACCCACTTTATTGAAATCATCTTGTAACTTGTATCTTTTCAGTTTTTGGAAATGTATCTTGTATCTTTCATAAGGTTTCACGAGAGTGTCGCTCTCGTGGTAGACCTACGGGATTACGATGAATCGTGCCAGTCAACAAATCGGACAGCTACGTAAATGGTTAAAAGTAGACAAATCTAGATTTCAGTTCAATGCGCCAGTTGACGAAACGGTACATAGCCGACAGAAGTAGCATGTGCGGGTGACGTTGCGCTGGTCATCTCTGGCTTGTTGAACCTGGACCACTCAGGTTCTTCACACCTAAAAGTTATCAAATGTTGTAGAAATTAAAATTACAGTATTATGTTTTTGTGTGTTCATTGCTAGTAGGCCTATAGTTCATAGAAATACAACAATGGTTTTTTTCTATACATCAGTCTGAATATTTATGAGAATAGGTATAGATATTAGATTCAAGTATTTCCATCTTGTGATTTATCACTTCAGTTATTATGAAATCAACAATGGAATTGGATTTGAAGATTGTAAAATTGATGATATATTAAATTAGTCCTAGGAATCACTATATATGTAATTATGTGGGCTTAATTTGAATAGTACACCTAGAGATCTGCTACATGAACATTAGGTCTGTTTATTTGTGTTGCACTTTTTACACTTTCGCATTTGTTTGTAAAATGGGTGTAACACCGACTGCGTTGCACCGCGTTTGTTTGTAAGGTGTACCGGTTTTGGTGCAAAGAGGTGTAGCAACTTTCTACACCAGCTCTGGAGGTGGTGTAGCAGTTACAGCACTACAAATTGAGTGCCAAATGCAATGATGATGGATGACATGGCGGATGTTGAAGACGCTTTCATCGTGAAAACCGATGAGAATGAAATCGAGAATTTGATAACTTTTCTGCAAGTTGTTGCATTAAATCACGGCCAATACGAAAATGTATGACGAATTCCCTGTCCTTGCAGGAAGGGACGACATTTTCTACGAAATTTGATACGCAAAATTTTTCGTGATTGACGTTGTTGATTTAACCCCAATAAAATTGCTTCAGCCTCATCTTCATCACTGGAGTCACTTGAATCCAAAGAAGATGATGAAGATGAACTATCATCTTCCTCCATAAAATAATTCACAATATTATCCTCATCAGCGTCACTTCGAACTGACATCTTTACCGCTTTATCAGCCTCCACAACAATGTTTGTTTGTTAAGACAAGGTGTAAGCTGTTGATGAGCTCACTTCCTGCACTTTGACGTATATCTGCTGTACACTCACTTGCACCGCCTACACCACGGTGCAGGTTGGTGCAACACAAACAAACAGACCTATTATCAACAATAAGAATGCAAATGTAATGTATGTAGTGTGTGTTGAATGTATTTCAACAATACGTTCCATATTTTTCAATATTCTGTATTAGTCCTATGTTGACTTACAAGGAGTACTGGTAGGCCTATGTTCATCAACAGATTTGCTTTTCTGTCAACATAATAAGCTGGTTAGTTTTAGCCACTTCAGCATCATAGCCGGGCTGAGCGTTGGGTCGTCGACGCCGTTTGACAATGGGCGTGGATTCGAGTTCCGCATGAGGCATGGGTTTTTGTGAACGTCCTTTCACTTACTATGATACAGTTTTATTATCATCTGTTCATTCGGACCCCTGTATAACCTAGCTGATGGTGGGGTCGTACAGCACCTATAAATGAATCGCATCATCATAAATCTCATCATAAATGGATACCGGTAATGTTTGATCTGTGTTTGTGACATGATCATTTGTCCTAATTTTATTTCAACATTTACAAAAGTTCAGAAGTGGGCCTACCATTGAGTTCATAGTGTGGATTACAAATTCAATGCCCTTACTAATGTTGGAAACTTGAAATTCTACGCAGGGTTGGAGACATTGCAAATTCAAGTACGATACGGTATGATCAGTCGCTGATCGTATTTCAAGCTCCAACTCCAGGGCCCAGCCTACTAGACTTGGACAGGATAATCTCTAGTCATGGGTATTGATTATTTGTACTAGACCATGTCACCGAATTTACGAAGCTCAATAACCTAGATCAATAAACGCATATACGGTACTAGGCTAGGTCGCAGCGTAAACTAGATGCTGCAGCTAAGGTGGATCAGTACGGTAGGCCTAGAAACCCATGTTAGAGCTGGCTGTGGGCTAGACAATCTTGATTGATCATGGTTAGCTCTACGATCCCACCAACAGCTATGTTATAAGGGGGTACGAATAGGCAGGTGAGTATGAAACTATGTTAAGTGACGATTAGTGAGAGGACATTTACTAAAACCAATGACTTTTGCGGGACTCGAACTCACGCCCAACTGTGATGGACAATCTTTTCAACATCTATAGATGTATAGGACTAGACCCTACTATTGCCAAGTCAGCCCAAATCAATGCCTAAGCAAAGACAATGATCTATAGGCCTATTAGGTTTACTAGGCCCAGCGATTGAACAATCCCTACGGCATGGTGTAGACCCTGGGCTATAGGCCTAGAAATCTTTTCACGAGCTGTAGGCCTAGATTTATATGTACACCTATAGGCTCAATACTATGCCTAGCCAGCGTAAATCAATACCTGAGGGCCCTAGACCTAGATGAAATACAATATAACCTATAAAATTCATGACTTGACCTAGCAATTGAAGAGAAGTCATGGAGTCTTAGACCTACTTACCTTCTATTTCCAAGTGGCTCCAGCAGTTCTTTTCAATTCTTCATCTAAGCATAGTTTTAGTGATGGAATAAATTTGCAGCAATCGTTGGAGGATAATTAGTTTTCCCATCTCGTTTATTATTACCTGTTTTGGCAGCCATTTTCACAGATCTGACAGATGACAGCTATTGGTTCACACTCAAAATTTCAATACCAACCATAGAGACAAAACATAACAAATATTATAAGTGGCACTTGACTAAGAGGGACCCTAATTTCGTTCATAAGACACCCCCACAGTTTAAGTGTCACTTAGCGTTAAGTGGTACCTACATAAGTGGATGTTTTAGGGAGCAGTCATAAGACTGGGCCTTAGAATAGTTAATATTAATAGATTTGAATATAGTGAACTCAAACCATTTTTTTTCAAATATTAGTTGGATCAATACATGGTTCTTGTATCGTACTGTGTATTAACAATATTCTTGTTTCTTATTTCAGGTAAGACCCAAAGATCCAGAAGCGGATAGTTTGACTGAGGCACGATATGATGTGGAGTAGAGTAAGTCTTCATGCCACCTTCAAATTCAACCTCGTCCATCCACAGTGTAACATTTTCATTGCCAACTCTACATATAAACGATCGTGATGGCCTTCAGTTCAAACATATTGCAGTGAAACTGCTTCCCATTATTCACAGAAGTATCTTTTGGAATACTGTCCATCCATAATAAACATTCACAATATGTCACGTGTTATTTGTATGTAACGGTACGCTGTGAGGTGGAAATCGATGGGAAAAATATCGATGTTATTTACTGTTACCAAGATGCATTGAGGGTTGCGTTGGCCTGCCTCAAGATGCATTGAGGGTTGCATTGGTTTGCCGTCAAGATGCATTGAGGGTTGCGTTGGTTTGCCTCAACATGCATTGAGGGTTGCGTTGGTTTGCCTCAACATGCATTGAGGGTTGCGTTAGTTTGCCGACAAGATGCATTGAGGGTTGCGTTGGTTTGCCTCAACATGCATTGAGGGTTGCGTTGGTTTGCCTCAACATGCATTGAGGGTTGCGTTGGTTTGCCTCAACATGCATTGAGGGTTGCGTTGGTTTGCTGGCAAGATGCATTGAGGGTTGCGTTGGTTTGCCTCGAGATGCATTGAGGGTTGCATTGGTTTTACTCAAGATGCATTGAGGGTTGCGTTGGTTTGCTAGCAAGATGCATTGAGGGTTGCGTTGGTTTGCCTCGAGATGCATTGAGGGTTGCATTGGTTTTCCTCAAGATGCATTGAGGGTTGCATTGGTTTGCCTCAAGATGCATTGAGGGTTGCATTGGTTTGCCTCAAGATGCATTGAGGGTTGCATTGGTTTGCCGTCAAGATGCATTGAGGGTTGCATTGGTTTGCCTCAAGATGCATTGAGGGTTGCATTGGTTTGCCTCAAGATGCATTGAGGGTTGCATTGGTTTGCCTCAAGATGCATTGAGGGTTGCATTGGTTTGCCTCAAGATGCATTGAGGGTTGCGTTGGTTTACCGGCAAGATGCATTGAGGGTTGCGTTGGTTTGCCTCAAGATGCATTGAGGGTTGCGTTGGTTTGCCTCAAGATTCATTGAGGGTTGCATTGGTTCGCCGCAAGATGCATTGAGGGTTGCGTTAGTTTGCCGTCAAGATGCATTGAGGGTTGCATTAGTTTGCCGTCAAGATGCATTGAGGGTTGCGTTGGTTTGCCTCAAGATGCATTGAGGGTTGCGTTAGTTTGCCGTCAAGATTCATTGAGGGTTGCATTGGTTCGCCGCAAGATGCATTGAGGGTTGCGTTAGTTTGCCTCAAGATGCATTGAGGGTTGCATTAGTTTGCCGTCAAGATGCATTGAGGGTTGCGTTGGTTTGCCTCAAGATGCATTGAGGGTTGCGTTAGTTTGCCGTCAAGATTCATTGAGGGTTGCATTGGTTCGCCGCAAGATGCATTGAGGGTTGCGTTAGTTTGCCTCAAGATGCATTGAGGGTTGCGTTAGTTTGCCGTCAAGATGCATTGAGGGTTGCGTTGGTTTGCCTCAAGATGCATTGAGGGTTGCGTTGGTTTGCCTCAAGATGCATTGAGGGTTGCGTTGGTTTGCCTCAAGATTCATTGAGGGTTGCATTGGTTCGCCGCAAGATGCATTGAGGGTTGCGTTGGTTTGCCGTCAAGATGCATTGAGGGTTGCGTTGGTTTGCCGGTAGGCGATGGTGTCCTCACTTCCTATCCCTTCCATGTTAAAAATACGTTCCAATTCACGGTTCACGTTTAAAGTACTATTGGCCGTGCGTAGATAAGTGGTGATAAAAGTAACTAACTTCACTCAAAGACGTCGGCTCAGCTAATAACAGCTGTCATCAAGTTTACCAACCCATCAGCCGTTTCTACAAAACAACACTAGATAGAGCAGCGATCAATATTTCTCTGAAAAGTACTCGGGGAATGGAACGTGTTTTCGAATTAGTGAAGTCACCGTCTCCTGGTAGCAAACCAACGCGACCCTCAATGCATTTTGACTGTTACATACAAGTGATCTTTCCACATCTGTTATTATACATTTGAGTCCTCAGCATTCACGACAAATATTGTCTGCATCTTGTGATGTGATTGTCAAGTTTATATCTTGCCCTGCTCGAGTTTCATGATCATTTACCTCTGTGAAATCACCCTGGCGGGACATTTTGGCTCTACGGAGACTGGAGACGCCTCAAGGAAAGTAACTAGACATTCCATAGAAGATGGCTGCGCGCGCATTTGTGTGTTTATAGTTCACTTTTAGTGTTACATCGTTGCTGGTAATGTCTTGGTACGTTACAAACAACGGTTCACACGTATAAAATGTGTGCCGTACGAAATGGAAGCTTACATACCTTTTTATATTGGGTTTTAACGACGCACTTTGATTATAACTAAGATCTATTGGCGTCGAATGAATGATGGGATGATGAGATGAAGGTTTCTTAGTTATATACTTTCATCTGCGACGAATAAATATAGTCACTGACAGCTCAGTCCTGGCGTCGTAAATCATTGTTATTATTTTAAAATATAGCATTATTTACATTTTTTGACAATACCACTTTTAATCTTTTATTTATATTCATTCATCATTTATTTTCATTCTCGTCCAAATGGATTACAATATAAAATGTAACATTCACGAGTGAATCATATGGACGTAACGCAACCAAGCGATGCCACTTCTAGACGGATTTTTCAATTCAACCTTGGAAAAACGGGGTGCCTGAAGAGCGTATACCGGAATGAAGTATACTCGCCTGTGTAACATGGGCTTGGGTGTCAAACCTCACCTGAAACTTGACCACACTTCACAACCATGTATTCAAAAGTACCCCAAAGCCCATGTTACACATCCGAGTATACTTCATTCCAGTATATGTTCTTCAGATTCCTCTTGAAAAACAATTACTGAAAATCAATATCTTGATGTTGAAAAAATTCCCCTCTGTGGTAATTGTTTTTGCCGATCAAATATCCCATTATCGTTAAAAAACAACACAATACAACCAAATCAAATGGAACTCTAAAATTACATTATTTTCCCTTTTAGTCTTTGATCCATAAATCACTACATATGAGTAACAAAGTATTGTAATATATATTTGTATCCATACGACATTGGGAGGTTCCGAGCGACCATCCCCTCTATTCCACAACACTAGCGCGCGGGTGGTTCGAACCTTCGTTTTCCGCGTGTCAACTAAAACGATACACAAATCATAATGAAATAGGTCCAACAAATCAAATCAATCCATTGGTTTCAATAACCATATCACATATAACCAATAAACTTTGATTTCCTGTACATTATACGCATATACGTATCTTTCTCGTAAATTACAGAATACTATATTCTTTATTGTGACGGTATTTCATATGTGATTCTGTAAAACAGACGTATTCGGAGTTGGAAATGATATCTGTACAAATGTAATCATTCTCATTCCGTATCTGCGTCATGTTTAATGTGTACATTGCACCATTACACTGCATTACACATTGTTTTGCCTCCATTTTGATGACGTCATGGGTGATTGATCGTAGTGGCTCTTTTCGTTAATTAAAATACAAAACAATAGTTTGTTCAAATGTTGTTGACATTGACGCAATTGCACTAGCTTTATTATTCTGATTTGAGTTCGTTTAGGTTAAGTATGAAATGAACAAATTCAAGAAAGGAAGATAAGATAAGATGAGAAGATAAGAAAGAAGGAAGGAAGTAAAAAGATGAGAAGGAAGTAATTTATTTTTAAGATATTAAATTTCTTCAATAATATTTTCAATTTTCTAACTATTTATCTTGAATTTTGATTTCGTTAATTAAAAAACGGGACAATAGTTTGTTCAAATGTTATTATGAATGACATGTACTCCATAATTAATCATTATTGATAATTATTATAATTATTATATAATTTATTGGATGAAAATATAAAAAAAAAACAGATGAAAAAAAAAATTATAATTATTATTAAGTGGCATTATTATTTTGATGTTGAGTTGTGTGGGTTTTTCAAAAATGGATCAGTTCGTGAGTGTACAGAGAAATATCTATATTGAATATTTTCGATAATATCTTAGATTTCCTCGACTCGATATATTTAGTAATAAAAGAACCATTTGACAAATGATAGACATTTTAGAAACTACACAAATTAAGTATATTCGTTGTGAGAGTGAGATATATTTCTTGGCGTGTCCGGATTTTTATCCTTAATATATCTCGTTTTTCAAATTGAAAATATTTGTCTATAAGGATATTTCAATTATTTGTCATGTTATTTTTGTACTCTCTTTTACTCTACTGTTATACTCTCATTCACGTGTATCATTCTCTATTGTATACGGTCGGCGAGAAAATCAACTGAAAGAATAAAATGAATGAATGAGTACAACTGTCAGCTATCATTCAAGGACCTCACAATCCTGAGAATAGATTTGAATGAATAATGACAATATTTATTTTATCATTCTAGAGAAAACTAAAAATCACTATCTCATTTTTAGAAATTATAATTAATTAATTTGTCCTGTTTGACCCTGCTTCTTTTATGAGTCGTGACGTAGACATTACTCGATTCTGTTCATGTTTCTATACAGAATCAGTCGTACCTACGTCATGACTCATGGTCTCTGGAGGACCACAAAATTGATTATAATTTCTGAAATTGAGATGATAATTTCTAGGTTTTTTTTTCTAAAATTAGGAAAATGAATATTTACATAATTCATTAAAATCCAGTTTCAGGCTTTTGATGGCCTTTTTTAATTTTCAGGAAACATGTTTGAAAAAGTCTGCAATAAGATTGTTGTTTGTTAAGAGGCCTCTTTACATGTGGCCTACCGGCTTGATTGCAGACGTCCGGGGCCCAAGTTGGCAACGGAAAACCAATCATCGTAGGCCTATTAACTTACAGTTATCGGTGAAAGGATCACCACCATTATTCAATACGTGCTCGTACGAAGAGCTTTAGTTCGTGGTATGTTATCAACCCTTTCAAAATAATTGTCAGAAATCAACATGTTTCTACCCGTTTTTCATGGTTTTTACGATTTTTTTCAGAGTGATATAATATGGAATTTTGATTTTTAATGAATGTAAAGGCACAGATATACTCATTGTTGTTTCATTTCAAGAAGAATTAGACTGATTGGTCCCACCGTTAACCCACCAGTGTTGTGAGCCAAAGGCCTGCATTGGCGCTTTTTGTCCTGTTTTGACCGTTCCCTGCAGGTTTTACTCATGGGTTGTGAGATGTAAAGCAGCCTCTTAACTCGACTTATAAACACTTCCAGTAACTTATACATTTAGAATTCGAATGAGATAATTTTATTTTCTATATATAATAGATAATCCACTTATTTTTCCTTACACGTTGCTAACCGAATGAAGTTAACCGATGGATGAAGTTTAATTCCCTCTAGTATTAGAATCCCAATTAGATCTTCACCATACGCCAATTAATTTCCGTCAGAAAAACAAAGGCTCGAGCTAGTCAACACACCCTATCCTGTGGTTTGGGCTCCAGAGCACTCTCCTCCTCTTCCAGAAACTCCCAATAGGGAGAGATTAATCAATTAACAAGTCAAATAGAACCAGGAAAAAAAACGCAGTAAATGACTGTGTTGATGTTGAGTAGGCTGTAAACATTCTTTATAATTAATCTTTATAATATAATTTATTCCTTATAATTATAATTATGTATAATTGTGAAGTTTTTCGGAAAGTAATATATAGACAAAGTTGAAGAGTTTGAAATCAGTATTTTCTTGGATTATAGCTTTAACCAAGACATTGTTAACCTCCAAGTTATTATACAACATCGATCTTCTTATGTTAAACTGTCAGTGGCTTTCATTTATTCTGCTGTACACTACACACTGTGCTGGAGGGCTTATCTCATAAGTAAAAGTCTGTTTCTGTTCGTCTAATACCCGTTGAGTCCCGTGCAATGTCACAAGGTTGATTGATATGACCAGGTAGAAAAGATATTTCACTCGAGTCGATAAAGTAGTTCTACTTTCTGTAGTCATGCTACTTTATCGACTCTGTTTTTACTTTTGGCCAATCTGTACTCTGTGCGATTGATCATTACACGGTAATTATTTTTTTTTCGATCAAAATTATGAAGAATAACTTCTCATTTTCATTCTTTGAGCGTCAACGAAGACTCTTATTTGTTTCAAAGCGGGTGTTCCTTCGTTTGTTTGTTTGTTTATTCATGTATTTGTTGTTTTATATTTGTTTTTTCCGAGCGCTCCACCGTATATTTTTAGTAGGCATCTCACAATATTTTAACTGAATTGGAACTGAATAATTTTGGATAACAATCGGTTAAGATGAGTCTCGTGAAATTGGTGATTGTAATATTGACAATACCCAAATAGTTACAAGAAGAAGAAAATATGTATTTTTCTTTATCAGTAGGAATTAAATTTTGAGAATAAATTGAAGTGTCAAAACCAGAGGATTGTAGATTTCGAGTAAACAATTCATTCATATATCTCGCTTCGTTCTTACAACACAGTAAGCTAAAGTTTCTTCGATTGATTCGAAATAAAATTGCCAGCATTCCAATTCTTAATATTCATCCACTGCAGTATATACTTTGACCTGATAACTGAAAAAAACCTTTCAGAAATCGAACCCAGGTCTGCACTCATAAAACACATCGACATAAATCCAGCTATAAAAACATCAATTATTATTGGCTATACTCTCCTACAACCAGTTATACAAACCCCTGGGATTTTATCCCCCACCGAAATACCAGGGAAATAGTATTTTTACTACACCTATCACAGAACTTTGGCGCATTCTATTTACTGAGCAACGTTAATTTCTTATAGCGACAGTACTCTTAGCTATACCTACACACATACCTTATAGAGAGCAACACAGTTTGAAATGTAATTAGTGTTTTAATTATAAATCCCCTTAAATACGAGAGGTAGGATCTTAATTCAAATTCTGAGCCACGTACTTATGAACAAAGTTACCAGTCTAGGTTTTAGTTATATCCCGGTATACACACTTTATGCGCATATATATATATATATATATATATATATATATATATATATATATATATATATATATATATATATATATATATATACTTGTACCAACGGAAAAAAAGATGGTTCCGAGCGATTTCCCCCCCTATCTCACACCACTAACGCACGGGTGATTCGCACCTTCATCTTTCTCGGATACAAATACATATATATCTATGTTCTTTTATGTGCGGTTTTGCCACGCAGCTTTCAGGGCTTGAAGTCGTGTACATAAAACGACACGTCGTTTATGCACGATATACACTGTGCATAATATGACGTAGTAAAACAAGAGAAATGTATTAAAATAGAGACGCGGAGGTGAAATGTGGGAGAAATAAAGGAAAAAGAAGTCTAGGATTTTATGTACGGTTCACCACCCCTTGGGGTTAATGATGATTACGCTTTACAAGCAGTCTGTACGTCTGCATTTTTATTACACGAGTTATTTTTGGAATGTACGTGTTGTAGTACACGATGAGGGTGTATGGATTATTTAATAGTTTTATATAATTCGTTTAAAATTAATTGCATTTTTTTTTTTTAAGAAATTATAGTTTGATATCATTATCACATCACGGATAATTAGTAGTGATAGGCTTAATTAGGAAAACGCCATATATGCGTTGTTAGACGAGCGGAAAGTAATAGTATGTCGACTTCTTTACCAAACTTCTGCCTAAATTTGCCAATTGGGTGACATTTGAGTTATAAATGGGTAAAAACGGCTTCGAGTGGTACCAATTTAGCACATTTTATTTTTTTTCTTCAAAATGGCTGACTCGATCAAGCTGAGAATTTCCAGAAATGTGTATCAAAATGTAATTCAACTTCACGCAAAATTTCATTTTTTGGGAAAATAATTTTTTTTTCCGCCGTGTTTATTCTAACGCGTATTTTTGAAATTTCTAAAATTCAAAAAAATAAAAGTTACCACACGATAATGCCACAAAACTATACAGATCTAAGTTAGATGAGGAACCATAGTCAAAAAGTTTGCAGTTGATGGCTGTAGCCGTTTGACCTGTGGAGAACCGACAAAAGAACATAAAAACAAAACAAACAAAAAAAAACATAAAAACGAACACCAATTTTTTTCAGTATGTCAAATTGAATTCTCGCTAAAGCTCGTCCAATTATATAAATGGACGTTTCAACAATTTTTTTCAATGGCATAATGATAAACTTCATATTAAAAAGTGAACATTGCCCGAGAGATTTGGTTCAAAGTGGAACATACAAACATTCGTGTGTCAAGTTTATTCTTTATACCAATGCTGATAATAATCGGATAATCAGAAAAAAAGTTCTTAAAAAGTTCCGGGTTTTTGAAATCTGAAATACTTTTATCAACGAAATGATATATCATCTCATCCCATCATCTCATTCATAATTCATTCGACGCCAATAGATCTTTTTCATCATTAAACGCGTCGTTAAACAATACGTTACCAATACGTATACGTTACCAATGTACAAAGTTGCATCTACCAGTATATCTATTGATTATTGAAAAGTTAATATAGCTGTTTTTGCTTCAGTTTTCCAGTAAAATATGCGAAGCGAGGAATAGCGCTTCTGCGCCTGCGCGGATATATGCTCTCGCCTATAGGGATGATAGCAAAAACGTATGAATAATTGAACGGAAAGTGTTATAAATAAATTGATAACATTCAGGCTTAGCTTTGATACTTTTAATTAAATTTCAAGCATGGATTGTTTGGATGGATTTTAAATGAATACATTATACGGATATAGTTTTGATAAACAAAAGCTATCAGATTTATATTAAGATGAAGCATAGAATATTTTCAAACATATTGAAATATCAGCTTTGGATAAAAGCTGAGTTGAGTGGATTAGACGCTAGCGCGCTGAATTGTCATTCAGGAGACCGGGATTTGATGCCCGTCGTGGTCTACCACTAGGAAAACGCTATATACGCGTTGTTAGACGAGCGTAAAGTAATAGTATGTCGACTTCTTTGCCAAACTTTTGCCTAAATTCGCCAATTGGGTAACATTTTAGTTATAAATGGGTAAAAACGGCTTCGAGGGGTACCAATTTAGCACAATTCATGTTTTTTCTTCAAAATAGCACACCCGATCAATCTGAGAATTTCCAGAAATGTGTATCAATGTGTAATTCAACTCCACACAAAATTTCAATTTAAAAAAAAAAAAAAAATTATTTTCAATAAAAATGTTTCAATTTTTTTTTCGCCGTGTTATTCTAATGAGTATTTTTGAAATTTCTAAAATTCATAAAAATAAAAGTTACCAAAATAGAATACCACAAAACTATACAGATCTAAGCTAGATGAGGAAGCATAATGGAAAAAAGTTTGAAGTTGATAGCTGTAGCCGTTTGACCTGTGGAGAACCGAAAAAAAAACATGAAAAAAAAAAACATAAAAACGAACACCAATTTTTTTCAGTATGTCAAATTGAATCCTCGCTAAAGCTCGTCTGATGATGATTCAAGAGGGAGTCGCTATTACGCACTGAGACATTATTCAGGAGACCGGGGTTCGATTCCCATCAAGTTTGACCATGCTGAACGGTTTTAATGTTTTTTCGATCATCAAAGAGAATATAGGGATGGTTCATTAACACCGGGTCACGACCGCCACCTTCCCATCACTCCAACAAACCAAATAGAACTGTGGATTATCAATTATATATTATATAATTATCATCAATAGATCACCCTCACCTTGATCCATATACAGTTAACTTCAATAATATAACCAATTATGAAAGTTTTTTTTTTGTATGTGAATAATTTTGCTTTCATCGTTGAATGTTCTACAGAATTTAATTTTCAATTAAACTCTCTGATTCATACGGATTATACATTTGATTTGAACGGTTTTAGGCTTCAAATATTAATCATATTCAGATCAAAAGGGTGTGAGAACATTTCAATTGAATTGAATTGAGAATCTCTCATGCTAATATTTAACATGTGTAGAAAATACCAATCAACCATTGAACTGTATTTTATATTTATTCAGCATTTCATTCATTCGTGGGGTATGTATACATACATGGACGAGAAATAACAATATACCACTTGGATAAAAAGACAAATCGATGGAATACAATTCCACATATGTACACAACGTTTTACAATTATGAAATCGATAGTTTTGTTATATATATATATATATATATATATATATATATATATATATATATATATATATATATATACATATATATATATATATATATATATATATATATATATATATATATATATATATCTATATATCTATATCTATATATATACATATATATATATATATATATATATATATATATATATATATATATACATATATATATATATATATATATATATATATATATATATATATATATATATATATATATCTATATATCTATATCTATATATATACATATATATATATATATATATATATATATATATATATATATATATATATATATATATATATATATAAATATATATATATATATTTAAATTGACTGAAACTGGGCTGTTTTTTAACCGTGATATATTTATTTAATCTGACCAACGTTTCAACGAGATTGGTCTCGTCCTCATCAGTATAGTTTGGACCCTGATGAGGACGAGACCAATCTCGTTGAAACGTTGGTCAGATTAAATAAATATATCACGGTTAAAAAACAGCCCAGTTTCAGTCAATTTAAATATATATATATATATATATATATATATATATATATATATATATATATATATATATATATATATATATATATATGTATATATATAGATATAGATATATAGATATATATATATATATATATATATATATATATATATATATATATATATATATATATATATATATAAATATATATATATATATTTAAATTGACTGAAACTGGGCTGTTTTTTAACCGTGATATATTTATTTAATCTGACCAACGTTTCAACGAGATTGGTCTCGTCCTCATCAGTATAGTTTGGACCGTGATGAGGACGAGACCAATCTCGTTGAAACGTTGGTCAGATTAAATAAATATATCACGGTTAAAAAACAGCCCAGTTTCAGTCAATTTAAATAAATATGAATCGTGAAAGTTTAAGTAAAGTTATATATATATATATATATATATATATATATATATATATATATATATATATATATATATATATATATATATATATATATGAATATATATATATATTGGGTTTTAACGACGCACTATATTGATGGCTACGATCTATT
The DNA here is from genome assembly GCA_964007535.1 of Brachyptera risi. NCBI lineage: Eukaryota > Metazoa > Arthropoda > Insecta > Plecoptera > Taeniopterygidae > Brachyptera > Brachyptera risi. Next base: position 48,154,036 of record OZ023329.1, on the reverse strand, counting down.
GGCGTCGGTGGATGATGAATGAGATGATGGGATGATGAGATGAAAGGTTATTTTAGATGGTGGGAAGGAGTCGGTCGTGGCCTGTTGTTAAGGAACCATCCCAGTATCAACCTGAACTACAGATGAAAACCACGAAAAACCCCTGTCAGGATGGTCGACCATGGCGGGGATCGAACCCCGGTCTCCCGAATGACGGTTCAGTGTGTTACCATGAGTCACGCGTCTCGGTGAAATCGATAGTCATTGAGAGAAATGAGAAAAAGTGAAGAAATTATTCGAAATAAAAACACGTAGCTGATATAGAATAAATATTCTAACGCAATGCGTTAATTATAGTTAACTGAGCCACGGGGTCCTCCATTGTCTATTTCGTATATATAATAGTTCATTCAACGCCTTTGCCAACGTATAATATGTATTTTCATTTAGATTCGTTCAACTTAATCCAACTTCGTGTTGTATAATAGTTAGCAGGTTTGAAACTGGCCTGTACATTAACATCTGATAATTACTTCACCATTGAATTCCTGAATTTCAAAAGAGACTTTTGTTCTGCGTGGTCTTATTCGAATTAATCCAACAGTGAACGCACACCAACGTGACCGCAGAAAATCCGCTAGCTTAGCGAGGATGGCGGTTTTAGGGAATACCATAGCTAGCTATACTGGAACTTTTTTCAACATGTAAACTGTTGTGAGGTCTGTTTACGAATAGATGTGTATTTTTTTCTCACTTTTCTAATTTTATAAGGGATGGTTCACTTTTATTTCGGATTGTTTTAGCTGGAAGAATCACTATTTTCTATGAATATGTAGGCCTTTTAAGCTATAGTCTTATTCATTTATTTATATTTGGTTTTAACGACGCACTGTACTGATGGCTACGATCTATTGGGGTCTGGAATGATATTGAGATGTTGGGATGATGAGATGAAAGGTTATTTTATTAGATGTCTTTTCAGATAGTGGGAAGGAGTCGGTCGTGGCCTGTTGTTAAGGAACCATCCCAGTATTGACCTGAACAACAGAGGGAAACCACGAAAAATCCCTGTCAGGATGGCGGGAATTAAGCTATATAGTCCTTGGCATTTGGGAGCGCATTGACAAGCGCAGCAAACATCTAGATGACCGTGAATTTTAAAGTTTGGTTGATCAGAAGCTTTGTGACTATGGTGGCCATCAGAAGGCAACTAACATCCAACTCACAGTTTCATTCAAACCAAACTTGGTAATTAGCTATCACAAAACATGTATATTTAAGGTGTTCCCAGTCTCCATAGGGCAAAAATTTCCCGCCAGGGTGTTGTCACAGATATAAATGATCTTACAACTTCAACCGTGCAAGATACAAAATCAACAAATATATCTCATAATGTATTCGTAAGAAATGCAAACTTGTTGTGTTTGTAATCTATGATTGTGAAGTTTGACGTTTTATTTTATTTTTTTTATTTATTTTTGTTAGCGCTCCACAGGTCAAACGAAAATTTAAAATCAGTTGTAACTTGGCATAAGCAAGTGTCCTTATCTAACTCGATATACTGTATAGTTTTGAGGCGCGATCGGTTGAACCACTTCTGAGAAAACTCATTTCAAAGTTTGCAAAAATCCCGTAAGAATAACCCAGAGTAAAAAAATCGCGAACAAAATTTCATCCGAGAGAATTCAAATTCTCAGGGAATTTTAATATGATAATGATACTAGTCTTTATTTTGATAATTTCAATTTCAAGTTCAGAGTGGAATAAAAATGAGTGAAACAAAAAGTGCAGCAAAGTGTCAATTATAAATGCAGCTTTACAGATTTAATAGAATAGTGTTGAATGTAGAGAATTTTGGTAACTTTTCCATTTTTATACCACACATGCTATAGATTCAACTGGCCTACTCGTGAAGCCACGCCTATTTCGAGTCGTCAATTTCAGAAGTAAAAAAAATGTCCTCCAAACCATCAGTCATGACGTAAGCATTACTCATTCTGTATATAAACATGAACAGAATCGAGTAATGTCTACGTCACGACTTGGAAAAAAGGCCGGGTCCTAGAAGATAAATGAATGAATTTCAATCTCTGAAATTGAGATTGCGATTTTTAATTCTCTCTAAAATTAATGAAATAAATATACCGTCGTCATTCGTTAAAAACTACTCTCACAGTTGTAATATTCTTTAATTAAAATGCCAAGTTTAGGTGATATATCAAAAGTTGGCTTTCTCAGAGTTACCATGGTTACCGAGAGTATGACAACGTGAAATATATAATTCACCGCCATCTAAATATTTATTGCACCTGAAGCCGATTTTATACGAACTCTTAGTTCTGCTAACTATTAGTTAAGGTACGAAAATAACATACGTAACCAAGGGTGATTATTAGTTATTCAGCTAACTATCACTTTTGTACATTAACAATCAGTTAGTAAAACCGGACTTTGGTTGATTACCAATCCGCTAACTATTAGTTAAGGTACGAAAATAGCATGCGTAACCAAGGGTGATAAAAAGTTGGTCCGATAATTATCACTCGATCCATTAACAATCAGTTCCGTTAAAACTCGATAAAGCTATAGCAATAACATTGCTGAAAAACACATTCGGGTAGCCCATATCTGATTGAAAAACTTACTTTAGGTGATACTGAAAGATGGCTATATTAAATGTTTTCTGATGGTCACCATGGTCGATAGTCCTATAATCAACCAAACTTTATGATTCATGGCCGTCTAAATAGTTTTTGCGCCAAAAATTTGTGCGAGAGGCCTACAAGGCCTGAAATCTGGTGTACAAATTGCCATGAAATCTTCCTAAAATCCGTTTGAATCTTCTTGAAATCCCTTGAAATCTCCCTGAAATACCGTGAAATCTTTTAAATCCCATGAAATCTCCGTGAAATCCCCTGAAATCTCCGTAAAATCTCATGAAATCTCCGTGAAATCCCTTGAAATCTCCGTGAAATGTCCCTGAAATGCCTTGAAATCTTCGTGAAATGCCTTGAAATCTCCGTTAAATCCCGTGAAATCTCCGTGAAATTCCATGGAATCTCCGTGAAATTCCATGGATTCTCCGTGAAATCTACGTGAAATTCCATGGAATCTCCGTGAAATCCCTTGAAATCTCCGTGAAATCCCTTGAAATCTCCGTGAAATCCCATGAAATCTCCGTGAAATTCCGTGAACTCTCTTGAAATCTCCGTGAAATCCCTTGAAATCTCCGTGAAATCCCTTGAAATCTCCGTGAAATCCCTTGAAATCCTTTGAAATCCCTTGAAATCTGAAATCAGGTGTACACCACATTCACTAGCTGTTCACCCCTCGCCATTGAGTTGATCATAATGAAGCCCTGTTCGGACAATCATGTATTGTCCTCCTCTAATTTAATTACATCAAATAACTCTGTTACAACACTTTTATAATGATTCTATGAAAACTACAAATGTTTAAAGTGGGTCAAATCTCGAGTTCCAGTTTGATTCAAGTCTTTTATTTGACTGTTTTACACTAAACAGGTGACACACTTGCAGTAATTAAAATGTAATTTCATTTGAAAAGATATTTCAAAGGTACGTCCTTCTCTATATAGCGAAACACTATACCATTATATGGAAGTGCACTCATGAAAGGTGAGGGATCGAAACACCCGTGTGCTAATGGGGTGTGATGGGAGAGACGGTCGCTCGGAACTTTCTTCCGTGGATAAGTAAAACTATATGCTTACAGGTAGCATCTAGTTATATTAATTTCACGATAAATTGTAATTACGGGGTACACGGTAATGGAAATACAAGTTACACTTTGTGAAAAAAAATTATTAATTAGATCTAGTGGTGTTTTTCTGAAGCTATCAGAATATATATCGAGATTGTATAGATATATCTTCAATATATCTCGAAAAATTGAGTGGAAATATCGACCCACATAGTTTAGTACATGTTTTCCATTTTTAATTAATTAATTAATTTATTTATTTCCGAATTTCCAAATTTAATTTCCAAATTTCCAAATGCGGAGAGAGGTGCGTGGACTAATTTGTAGCGCACCAAAGAATTTAGAAAATAATCGGGATAAGTAATCATTATATCACTGTCCTATCTATAGCATTACCCAAAATTGTATTTATTCCATTTTTTCCAACCAAAAATTCTCTAACACGGTTTTCTTGATTAAAATGTTCCATTAAAATTTACAATGTAAATTTAAAAATTCCATGTGGGTCTGGTATGTGACTTCATCAAATAGGCCTATTCGTGATTAAAATCAAAGTGGCTGACATCTGGTGGCGTTTTACTGAACTGGGCGGAGGCAGATACTTTCAAATTATTTACAAATTAATCAATGTGTAATTACAATGTTAAATACAAAATTAAAATTACTAAAATTATTAGTAATTCAAATTACAAATATTAATCACAAATTTAATGTCAGTAAGCATACAACAACATGACATCTAGGCCTAACTGCCTCCGGACGGCCAATCACCCACTTCGACAGTGCTGCCACCTGGTGAGCTTTTAATCACAAACAGCTAATCGTGTGTGACGTCATAAAGGGTTATCAATTAATCATATGACAAAAAACCGTTTGCCACAATATGCCATTTTCCCCCAGCTTTCCACAATCAAGTTCAATCAATTCATTCATATAATTCAATACTCCACTCAATTTCATCGTTTTATTTCGAACGTTTCACAACGATTATATATTTCCACAGTATGTGTTTCCCAAATTTGTTTCCCTGAAAGAGATTATCAAGTTGTTATAATTAAAACGGTTTCAATGGAAAGGTCATACGTTGAAAGCCCTCACGTAAAGTAACCCTATTAACCAAGCTGGAAGGTTTCAGAAGGGTTCAAAGAGCTTTCTAAAGTATTACTCAACACAATAAGAATTTATTTCGCTCGTGCAGCCTACACTAGACTTCAGAAGAGTTCTCGTGTATGAATAATGGATGTGTAAAGGGAAGTTCAATTTCTGATATGGAAGTTGACTATGGAATTTATTTTTAATGGTGTTCAACGACCCGTAGCTAGGTATCGACACTGTTAGCTCAGTGGTAACGCGCTTGTTCGAGATCGGGAGATGAGGGTAGATTGCGCTTCGGTTTCAAACCCGTCACCGTCCATATTTTTTTTTTTCTCAATTGGGTTTTTAACGACGCACTGTAATGATTACTAAGATCTATTCGCGTCGGATGAATGATTAATGAGATGATGGGATGATGAGATGAAGGTTTTTATGGGTAGTGGGAAGGATAGTGGGAAGGAAGCGGTCGTGGCCTATATTGTAGGAACCATCCCGGCATTAGCCTCGACTACAGAGGGAAACCACGAAAAATCCCTGTAAAGATGGACGGTGGCGGGGATCGAACCGGGTCCGATATGTCCCTTCACCTCCCGGGTCACACGAAGCGAGTGAGCTAACCACTCAGCTACTGTGCCGGTCCGTCCATCTTTACATAGTTTTTCGTTATTCACCTTCCAGTCCCATCATCCCTTATGTCATATTCATCAATCCGACGCCAATAGAGCTTATAGTTATTATTATAGTGTGTCGTTAAACCCAATATAAATAAATAAATGAGTGGGTTTTAGGTGATTAAAAACAAATGGCTGATAACTGAAGGTTGAATCAATGATGGGTGAAATAACGTTAACTAAAACCGATTCATATACAGTGGGTATCGAACCCATGACCTTATGACCTTAGCTTTGAAAGCAGTGATTTGACTGTATGAACCTTGTAAAGTGATAGCCTGAAAATGCGGCATACGAACATTTGTTCTTTTGTTTATTTATTTATTTTCATTTTTTATACAATTGGGTTGGAAAAAAAAAGAGGGATTTAGAAGTGAATCATATGAACTTACCGTAGGTTTTCATTTTGACCCATAATATTATCATATTTTTGGAATGAAAAAAATCATTTCGAATTTCGGAAATGTGTTGTCATTTTTGATGAGCGTAGCGAAGTCTCCATCCCACTCTTATAGGGCTTTGTCTGTGTGTTTTTTTTTTTTTTTTTTTTTTTTTTTTTTTTTTTGTAAGCACTCCACAGGTCGCAAGGGTTGACTGATCAACATGAAACTTTTTTTGTACACGCAAACTCATCCAACTTAGAACTGTATAGTTTTTGGGATGAATCGGTCGGACCGATTTTGAGAATCATCATCTCAAAGTTTCTAAAAACCCCATAAGATTTGGCTGAGCGGAAAATGTTGAAAAATAAAATCTCTCCAAATGGGATGAAATTTTCTCTAAATGTGTATACATGGATTTTACACATTATTACGATTTTTTAAGCAATTCTGATCAGTCGTTTTGGAGAAAAAAAATAAAATGACTGATAATATTCATAAAATATATCATACAAATTATGACAGAATTAAGTTGTCGAGATTCACTGCTTTCTAGATTCAAGAGTTGACCAACAATGAAGTATTTTTTATATGCGTCAAGGTGTGTAGAATACCAGAGTCAATGAAGTGGCATGAGTAGAACTTCTTTAACGACTTTTATAGCTTATTCAGATATCAAGGTGTGTAGAATACCAAAGTCGATAAAGTAGCAAGGGTAAAACTATTTCAAGGACTTTTATACCTTATTGAGATATCTCGCTCATCTTACAACGCATATTTCGCGTTTGACTAGTAATAACTATTTATGCATCGGAATAAATTATTGACACGAAAATCTATGCTTGAATCCACGAAAGGAGAAGGTCGTCTGTCAGCACAACAATGACAAATAGGCCTAGCAGCGTTATATTTGTAGTACCTTTATTATGTTATTTTCAGCTACACAATCTTTCATGACTATATAGCTTCATGAAAAGAAACGCAACCGTATCTTTGAATATCATTAAAAGTTCAAAGTTGCAGCGAAATTATGTATAATTACAGTAATTTTCTAAATTATCACGTGAGACCTAATTCCGTGAATATTCCGTACAAATATTCCCCGGGAGAATCTTCCAGCCACATTCACAGATTGTTAATTCACTCCGAATTATCTGCTGGATTTAATTTCTACCTTCGCTGCGATTCTCTATCTTCATTGTAATTCTCTATCTTCATTGTATTTCTCTATCTTCGCTGCGATTCTCTATCTTCATTGTAATTCTCTATCTTCATTGTAATTCTCTATCTTCATTGTGATTCTCTATCTTCATTGAAATTCTCTATCTTCATTGTAATCCTCTATCTTCATTGTATTTCTCTATCTTCGCTGCGATTCTCTATCTTCATTGTAATTCTCTATCTTCATTGTAATTCTCTATCTTCATTGCGATTCTCTATCTTCATTGAAATTCTCTATCTTCATTGTAATCCTCTATCTTCATTGTATTTCTCTATCTTCGCTGCGATTCTCTATCTTCATTGTAATTCTCTATCTTCATTGTAATTCTCTATCTTCATTGCGATTCTCTATCTTCATTGAAATTCTCTATCTTCATTGTAATCCTCTATCTTCATTGTAATTCTCTATCTTCATTGTAATTCTCTATCTTCATTGTAATTCTCCATCTTCATTGTAATTCTCTATCTTCATTGTAATTCTCTATCTTCGTTGTAATTCTCTATCTTCATTGTAATTCTCTATCTTCATTGTAATTCTCTATCTTCATTGTAATTCTCTATCTTCATTGTAATTCTCTATCTTCATTGCAATTCTCCATCTTCATTGTAATTCTCTATCTTCATTGTAATTCTCTATCTTCGTTGTAATTCTCTATCTTCATTGTAATTCTCTATCTTCATTGTAATTCTCTATCTTCATTGTAATTCTCCATCTTCATTGTAATTCTCTATCTTCATTGTAATTCTCCATCTTCGTTGTAATTCTCTATCTTCATTGTAATTCTCTATCTTCATTGTAATTCTCCATCTTCATTGTAATTCTCTATCTTCATTGAAATTCTCCATCTTCATTGTAATTCTCTATCTTCGTTGTAATTCTCTATCTTCATTGTAATTCTCTATCTTCATTGCAATTCTCTATCTTCATTGTAATTCTCTATCTTCATTGCAATTCTCCATCTTCATTGTAATTCTCCATCTTCATTGTAATTCTCTATCTTCATTGTAATTCTCTATCTTCATTGTAATTCTCCATCTTCATTGTAATTCTCTATCTTCATTGAAATTCTCCATCTTCATTGTAATTCTCTATCTTCGTTGTAATTCTCTATCTTCATTGTAATTCTCTATCTTCATTGCAATTCTCTATCTTCATTGTAATTCTCTATCTTCATTGCAATTCTCCATCTTCATTGTAATTCTCCATCTTCATTGTAATTCTCTATCTTCATTGCAATTCTCTATCTTCATTGTAATTCTCTATCTTCATTGTAATTCTCTATCTTCATTGTAATTCTCTATCTTCATTGTAATTCTCTATCTTCATTGTAATTCTCTATCTTCATTGTAATTCTCTATCTTCATTGTAATTCTCTATCTTCATTGTAATTCTCTATCTTCATTGTAATTCTCTATCTTCGCTGCGATTCTCTATCTTCATTGTAATTCTCCATCTTCATTGTAATTCTCTATCTTCATTGTAATTCTCTATCTTCATTGTAATTCTCCATCTTCATTGTAATTCTCTATCTTCATTGTAATTCTCTATCTTCATTGTAATTCTCTATCTTCATTGTAATTCTCTATCTTCATTGTAATTCTCTATCTTCATTGTAATTCTCTATCTTGATTGTAATTCTCTATCTTCGCTGCGATTCTCTATCTTCATTGTAATTCTCTATCTTCATTGTAATTCTCTATCTTCATTGTAATTCTCTATCTTCGCTGCGATTCTCTATCTTCATTGAAATTCGGTCGATAGCGATGCCGATCGAGAGCTCACTTATCGACACTCGCTAACGATCTCGATCGTTAGCGAGTGTCGATAAGTTTTGAATCGACAAATACGTCATTATATATACGTCATATATGATGTCAATTATTGGCCAATCGGAGGCATTTGTAATCCATCTTTTATACAAAAACCGCCAGTGCGCCGGCGCGACATGTCAGGCTGTGGATACCAACTGTGTAAAACGCCAATCCAAAAACAATACAAACATAACCTCACATTTTAGCTGTCAAATTATTGATGCCATGCGGAATAGATTTACATGTATCATCAAGAGCGTTTAAAACGAGTGCTGACCTAGATAACGGTATTTAAAACAAGGAATCTGTATTGAATCATACCATTTCAAGATCGAAAGCGGTAGAAAGACGGTGATTTTTTGCTTGGAATATTTCAAAACAAAAAGACCTCCGCCATTTCCGTCTGAATGTGACAGGTCTTGTCGAGTCGAGAAGTTTTGTCAATCGAAAGAGAATTACGCTAGGTGAAGTTACCGATCGTAAACCTAGCTGTTGACGAAAATTACTCGATCCCGATCGACAATATTATCTAGAGAATCTCACTGCTGTTAGCTGTGGTTTCTATTCATTTTGCTCCAGGTTTATACGATCCAGTGGGTCTGTTCCAACGGTATATAAAGCCTGGCTCACAATTGGAATAGTGATTATGGATTATGGAATATGGAATATGGAATATGGTATGGTGTTAGAGTGACATAGGTGGGCCACAATAGCCGTTTATTTACTCTAGGCTCGCCATTAGGTTATTCCATAAATTCACATTAGTAAAATACTAAAATACAGCATTATAATAATACTGTAAATAAAGAATAATAATAAATTCATAATGCATTTTATACCGTATTTTATATTTTATTATGAACTATTAGTAAATTACTATTTTATAAATGTACGTTTGCCATAAACGTTAGTCATTTGACTCCAATAGCAACGTTATATGATTGGTCAGAATTTTGCTGTTATAAGGAATAGTCATGAGAAATGGATTTATTTAATTTCTTATTCCTTATACCACATCACTATATACCACATTTTCTCATTGTGAAAGGTAACACGGAAATGCCATCATCCATTTCGCTTAAACACTATACCATATTCCATAATCACTATTTCAATAGTGAACGAGGCTCTGCGCAGTATAGACACACACAGCTTTTGTCTATAGGGTTATGATTGCTTTGCAGTAGTGCCATGTGATATTTGCATGTTAGGCAGCGCCAATACGACCAATACTCCATTAACTTCGCGGGGGGCAACGTTTCCGACCGCACTCTCAACTATACCAACTGTGCTCGAGTAGAATCATATAGTCTACGGGGAAATTATTCGCATTACAATTATCGAGCGACCGGTTCGTTTAATAAAGGATGGTGTTCGCGACTGAGATAAAATACTTGGGACTGCAGAAAATGTTGTCGAAGCAATTTCAATTTTCAAAGTCAATTTTTCTCACGAGATTATATAATTGTATATATGTGCTACGATGTAGTGATACCAACCTATTTTATCCTAATATAAAGAAGGTGTTCCAACTCACATACTAATAACATGGAAGACATTTGTGGTTTCTTACGGTCAGTTCAGAGCCAAAGACCCGATTGCCTGTCGCGATTTAGCGGATTTCCTTGTGAACTAGATGTATAGATAAGAGTGGCTACGGTACCAGTGGCATTGTTGAACTAACAAAATCTATAATTTTCGTAAAAAACAAATGCAACTGCCAACATAATAAATCTGCTGGGCCGTGTATATATAGCATTGTTGAGTATTGTTTTCTTATATAGTTCGATATAAAAGCGATAGTTGCGCTACAGGCAATCAGGACCCTGGACTCGGGAACTGACCCCGGAAATATTTCACTTTCAAGATCCGCGTTCTTTATATAATGATAAAATAGGTTGATATATCTCGACATCGTGTATGGGGTTCTGTCAAGTGACGTCACTCATTGTTGCAAGAGACAAACAACAATGTCCACCAGTTGGAATTGACTAATCAGAATGTTTGGTAGTCCACCAGTTAGCTGTGTTACTATGGTAACGATTGTTAGTCATTTGTTACTTGACAGAAGCCTATTGGGTCGCAATTAGACTAAATGGAGGAAATAGTGACGTGTGTCGAGTTATAACTTGAGTTGTAATATTTTTCAATTCTAAATAAAGATGATTCATGCCAGATATATTTATTTACATATAGTGAATTCTAGGGAGTTATTCATTCATATATATTTGTGTATATAAATTACTATGAAATATGTTTTCAATTTTGTTTCACATGAACAAAATGTTCTGAATGTATATGATAAACAATTTATACTTCACAAAACACACCTTGATTCTCACGCTTCCATTATACACATACACACATATATATATATATATATATATATATATATATATATATATATATATATATATATATATATATATATGAATATATATATATATATATATATATATGAATATATATATATATATATATATATATATATATATATATATATATATATATATATATATATATATATATATTCAAATGCATCCATGGATGGATAACAATAGAATTTTTCAACGTAGTTACTCATATATTCAACCTTTTTCGAATAGTAAAATACAACCCTCATAAACATGCAATGACATAATCTATTAGAATGAAACAATGTACTCTCCATTTAGTAAATAATCTGTCGTCTCAACACATCTCGCCTTGTCACTCGAGCGCGTGAACCGTCTCACGATCTAACTACCCTCTCACCACACTAACTGTCAGCCACATGTCTTGCATGTCGCACCCCCCCCCCAATGAGGCATGACCGTCTAGCGCCCGAAACGCTCCGTTATAATTACAAAACAAGTCGGCCGAGTTGCGTCATCGACGCCTAACCGACGCCTAACCGACGCCTACGCTCGGGTTCTGAGAACTTTGTCTTGATTATACGTAAAGCAATTACCACGGTTAATAAGATATAGAAGGTATAGTGTTATTAAGAGACTAGTTTACATCTGACAAGCCGTGAGTAAAACCTGCAGGGAACGGTCAAAACAGGACAAAAAGCGCCAATACAGGCCTTTAGCTTACAACACATGGTGGGTAAACGGTGGAACCAATCAGTACAATTATTTTTGCAATGGAACAGTAATGAGTATATCTGTGTTTCTACCTTTATTAAAAATTATAATTCCATTTTATATTACTCTAAAAAAATCGTGAAAACAATAAAAAAACAGGTAGAAACATGTTGATTTTTGACAATTATTTTGAAAGGGTTGAAAACATACCACGAACTAAAGCTCTTCGTACGAGCACGTATTGAATACTGGTGATCATCTAACCGAAAACTGTAAGTTAATACGATGATTGGTTTTCCGTTGCCAACTTGGGCCCCTAACGTCTGCAACCAAGCCGGTAGGCAACATGTAAAGAGGCCTTTATGTGTAGCTTGTATAAGGTGGTTGTTCGGGAGAGGATGTCAGCGTGGGAATTATTTTATAGCTGTACACAATTGTGGGTTCATTGTCTGAGGTCCCATATAATAATATAGTTCAATTACATCCTGATTTCTGTATAACTTTTTTTAAATTTTAATTAATATGTTGCACTTGATTTAGAGTCGTTGCTACCTGAATTAAGTTCAAGGATGATAAGGTAGGTTAACAACACAGAAGAATTAAAGTATCATTGAAGAACTCAGTTATATGAACTGTCAATATTGTACTTAGAGTCGGTTTTACCGATCTTAATTAAGTAGTTACCCCCTAGTTATTAGTTGGGGTACGAAAATAACATGCGTAGCCTACGGTGATGATAAATTAGTCCGCTAACTATGAGTTAATATAATAACAATCAATTGGTATAACCGTACTTTTAAAGTCAAGGTATAATCAACAGTTTAAACAGTGGGAGTGCGGGGAAAATCTTCGATCTTCGTACAAATGATTTGTTTTAATTAAAATATATTCTTCACATATTTATAACACATTTATGATTTCTGTGTAATAAGATAATAATTGTAATGAGGGTTTTTATTCTGGGTTTTTCCTGAGGAAGAAAGATCTGAAAGGAAATGAACAAAGAAACGAAGTTGGTAAGATAAAAAATTCCATTAGAAATGCCCGCAAATTATAATACTGAAGAAGTTGTGATTGGGTTACACGATTCGGGAACTTTGTTGTCCACTAAGATGAAGTGTGATATCTTTTGAAAGAAGCAGACTGCTGTACGAAACATGTACTTTATGCGTTTTCCACTGGAAATTGTAATTTGATATTTCCAGTTCATTAAATTTTCAATTGACGACTAGTGATTGACCCGCCCACAAACGTCACAAAACAAAACATCCAATCAAACGGGTTGTTTGTTATGTGGGAAAACTGACATTCCCCATCAGAGTATCTCTAAATGCCGACATGTAGTATAGATCAAGGTGGCCTGGTGATAAGCCACGCCTATCACCAGTGGTCAATTGTATTACAAATTTATTGAACTTCAACTTTAGTGACTCGTTTTCATACTATTTTTTTTTTTCTCTAATAACATCGAAACTTGATGCAAAATCATTATTCCCCAATTAATGCTAAGGATGAAAGATAGGATACGAAAGAAATACGAAAGATATGAAAGAAAGATAGGAACTAAAATGTTCAGTTTACGGAAATTCAACAATTTTTCAGTTCCTACTTCCTATGTAACTTTCTAAAACATCGAATTTCACAGATGCGTACATTAGATTGAAACCAAAATTAATCAGCCTAATGACATCACAAGTAAACATGCATTGATAGAAGTTTATATTAATTATTATTCTACGTGATGACCCCAATCCATTCAGCCTGGGGCATTATTATCAGGGATTAGGGGTCGGTAACTCAGTTTGGTCCAAACTAATGGATCAAATCTGCAGTCATATCAAATCAACATCATGTATATATGAAACCGTATGAGGTATTCCATTTGTAATTACTTTTGTAACTAGAACTAGACGAGTACTAATATCTACAAACTTCGAAGGTACGAACCAACCGAGCGTTCTCGATATAGAATAGGGGGAACGGTCGATCGGAGTCTGCATCTCTCGTGGACAAAGTATCTCGCAGATTGTATAGAATTAATTCTCGATTCATATTCCTATGACAGGTGCACAATAGAAGTAATGCTCGTAATTTGTCACGTATGTATCATAACGGCTCCCTATTGACACGTGACTGGGAATCAGGGAATCATAGGGAACCATTGGGAACATGTTCTAATGAAGGTTCTTGTACTGGTACAATGCCTGTACTTGGATGAAGGTGCGAACCACCCGTGCGCTAATGAGATGGGATATGAGGGACGGTCGCTCGGAACCTTCTTATTTAATTCGTGGAAACAATTGTAAATGCATATACTATATCATATAAGCTGGTGGGAAAAGAAGAAGAATTCTCTCTCATTGATTCATTCCACATCTAGAAGGCTTATGTACAGTCACGGGCATCACTTAAACCTGTATTAGTCTGAAAATTGAATTGTTTGTCGAAGTTATTGTACTTCAATACATTACCCATACTTATACCATCACGATGTATTGATATCAACTTATTTTATCATTATATAAAGAAGGTGCTCCAACTCGGGTCTTGAAAGTGAAATATTTCCGGGGTCAGTTTCCGAGTTCAGGGTCCCGATTGCCTGTAGCGCAACTATCGCTTTTGTATCGAACTATATACAACAACAATACACGGCTTAGTAGAATTTTAATGTTAGAAGTTGTATTTGTTTTTTTACGAAAATGATAGATTTTGTGAGTTCAACAATGCCACCGGTACTGTAGCCACTCACATTTACATCTAGTTCACAAGGGAATCCGCTGAATCGCGACAGGCAATCGGGACATTTGGCTCTAAACTGACGGCAAGAAACCACAAATGCCTTCCTTGTTATCAGTATATGATGTGAGTTGGGGCAGCTTCTATATATTATTGTGATGCAAAAGGTTGGTGTCACTGCATCGTGGCACAACCATCAAATTAAGACTAACTGACAGATGATAACGGGCATAACTATATGATAGGCCCGGTAGCCTATTATCAAGTCCAGTTAGCAGTTATCTGAGAGTTGGTGGAAACAAATAGCATGCGTTACCATGGTGATAACAACTTTTATCTGTCAGTTGGAGCTACTCCCACGTTGGTGATACCGGGCCTGAGTGTTTCAAATAATTATTTAATTGAACTATAATGTATAATATTTGAATGTATTATAATGCATATTGTTCGTGATCCTTAAATTGGCCGTGTTTCGGCCCTGTTTCGGCCCTGTTTCGGCCCTGTTTCGGCCGTTCAATCTCATCCAGTTTTCGGAAGTGTTTCAATATATAATACATTATAAGATCGCCCTTGTGGTGCCCCGTTCAAACGATCCCATCTTTCATCCATAGCCTTAATTGGGCAACAGTAATTTTGTATCAAGTTTCTATGTTATTAAAAAAAAAAAAAAAATGAATGTTGAATATTTGAAATTAAATTCTAATCCTCGACTGTACAGTATACTGTTTTCTCGCTTCCGTATTTCACGCTACGGGTCAGTACTCACATGCAGTTCGGATTGTTCTTTCCAGCCAGCAGATTATTACATTCAGCGCAAAAAAAACACCATTCATGAATGTAATATTCCCAGGTCTGCAGTTAGCCAGTCGTTGTGTTCTAGTGGGCCGTGCAACATGGTGGCTCGCCATGTGTGCACACTATCACTGCACGGGACGTGCCGCTAAAAACTTAATGAAAAAAACTCTGGATTTACATATAATCGATCTGGAAGAGTAAGTATATATCACTCCATTTCACGTTTGAATACATTTATATGGAACTAGGACGAGCGTATGATGTGCGGGTTTGAAGGAGTTTTTTTTTCAGAAGGGAAATACTGGAAAATGGGTTATGTTTGCTCATGAATTAAGTTGATGATATTAAATTAGGATTCTTCACACTATATATTACACTGATGGTTGGATGTGCATAAAGTGTATGAGATGCTCAATTATTATTTATTCCATTTTTTAATTCATTTATCTACTTTCCTTTTGAAGGTATAATTTTAATGAAATGTCAATAATTGTTGAATAATCGTATGTTATGACTGGATTATTATTACAATACTGACCGGCACAGTAGCTGAGTGGTTAGCTCACTTGCTTCGTGTGATCCGGGAGGTGAAGGGACATATCGGACCCGGTTCGATCCCCGCCACCGTCCATCTTTACAGGGGTTTTTAGTGGTTTCCCTCTGTTGTCTAGGCTAATGCCGGGATGGTTCCTACAATATAGGCCACGACCGCTTCCTTCCCACTATCCTTCCCACTACCCATAAAAAACCTTCATCTCATCATCCCATCATCTCATTAATCATTCATCCGACGCCAATAGATCTTAGTAATCATCACAGTGCGTCGTTAAAACCCAATAAAAAAAAAAATTATAATACTGATACCGGTGGACTAGTGCCTAGAACTCTGAACCGTCATTCAGGAGACCGGGGCTCGATTCCCGCCATGGTCGACAATCATAACTGAGGTTTTAGATGGTCAGTCGCTCAGGTTGATACTGGGATGGTACCTTAACATCAGGCCACGACCGACTCCTTCAAACTAACGAAATAAACATGATGAGAAAACATTTCAGCTTTTCAACATTTAATTCATAATTAATAATAATAATAATAATAATAATTTATTTTCCACAGTATACATTGGTAATGTTATGTTTCGTCATAATACATAGATTCAAGTTGTTTTACAGTAAAAATTGTCTATATTATAAAATTCTTTATTTATGAGAAAACATTTTACTTCTGAACGGAAACGTCTTTTATCATTTATACATTTCAAATGGTCAGGAAGCTTGTTAAAAAATTTCACACCATTGTGGAATAATCCGGTCTCATAGAGGGCGGTGCGATGTTTTAAATGTTTGCGATGTTTTGGCACAGTTTTAAATCTGGTGTCATGTACATGGTATTCTTTCCTCTCAAATTTATAAAAATTATTCTTTACAAAGCTCACAACCTCCAGAATATACAGTGATGTGACTGTCAAGTGTAATTCACCGACTTCTTAGGTCTTAGTCATTACTGCGTCGTTAAACCCAATATAAGTGAAATGATTATCTGAAAATATTTCAATATTTGTCGTAGGTCTATATTGAGAGTTTTATGTGAATCACATATATTATTATTTGGGTTTGTTTATAATACTCGACCTTACAATACTACCGTAAATGCATTAGGGATGTTGTAATTATCAAATTATCAATGAATAATATATTAGAAGCACTACAATATAAATACGTTGAACGGAGGTAACGTGTTTCGAAATTAATTATTCAAATCCATGCATGTACAGTTTAACAATTACAATAATAATAATACCTATTAGAGAGTGGAAGGTAGGTAGTCGATTGGGCGAAATATCAGTTGTTATGGTGATGATATTTGAACGTCATGAGATATCACATTTCTAAACACAGACTTTTATTATTATATTGGATTCAACGACGCACTGTAATGATGACCAAGATCTATTGGCGTCGGATGAATGATTAATGAGATGATGGGATGATGAGGTGAAGTTTTTTTTATTTTTATTTTATATACCTTTTTAGTACCTTCAAGTTGGTATGAGTTTCAACTATTTAAATTTTAACTCAAATCGAATAATTAAAAAAAAGCTGTAGTCCTATACCTGTGGAAATGTTAGAAACTACGCAATTTTGAAAGTATTGAAAATATATGTTTGTCTTCGGTATTTGAAATTTGAGATCTCAAATTCTTCAGAATGTATCACCCCCCCCCCCCCCCCCAAAAAAAAAAAAAATTCGCTGAATCGACTGTCGAGGCACTGGTTTGAAAGCTGAAGGCAGAAGAATGCGGGTTCGAGTCCCGCTGTGGGCACACGGGTTTCTGTACCAACGTCCCATCTCTTGTTGACTTTTTCTATCGTTTTATTATACCACAGTTGTTCGTATCCCCATATAACATAACTTTTGGTGGGGTCACGTAGCAACATGAAAAACATTTCAATTAGTGTATGAAATAGTTTCACATGCTTTTAACAAGATAACGATGGAGTATATATACTTGTATCCACAAAAGAGGAAGATCGTCTACCAACTCTACAAAATGTAATGTTGAAAACTCGATAGAATAATAAGTTCTTGAAATTCTTGAAATTTTAGATCTATGTCTTTTTGAAAAAGAACTTATTTGGATATCGTAAATTTCGTGATGCAATATCAAAGTACACCAAGTAT
>OZ023329.1:48106693-48130675 GCA_964007535.1 Brachyptera risi | reverse complement strand
CTGGAGTTTCCGAGTGATTTCGGCTCTCAAGAAACTTACTTCACATTCCGAGCCAGACCCTGGCTCTTTCCTTTTTATCCACCCCTGTTTGTATCAACATTCTTTAAGACATGGCTTACATTCATATTTATGAGCGTTTCGTTATCTACCGCTTTCCGATGCGTGGCTCAGTCAGCTGAGGCACCGCTTTAGAAACCGAAGTCAAGACGGGCTTTAGTTCGAGTCCCGCATGAGGCATGGGTATTTGTAAACATCAATCATTCATAAATGATTCTCTCAGTTGTACCCCTTTAAGAGTTCACGGGAGTAGACTTGGCGGAATATCAGTTTGTTTTTGTCTCTAAACTGAATGATATATATACAACTAGGCAAACGCTTCATGCGTTTCAACACATCAACATACCAACTACATATCAACATATCAACTTATATCTTTGGATTGGTTATTATATATATAGACACCTTGAGATCCAAACAATTATGTCACTGCCATCCTATTTTCTAATCTATTTCTATGATAGTAAAGAAGGCTCTGCTCAAATCGTTTTCAATCAATTGGTGACACCTGTTGCTTGAATTTAATTGGTTTCTTAATAGCTTCGAGTGATTTAAAAAAAATGGATTATATATTTTTTTTACATCAAACCGGCTGATCTGATTCGAGTGAAAGTTCGGAATAAGGTGTTTAATTATTATATTGAAATTCCCTGAGAATTTGAATTCTCTCGAAGGAAATTTAAGAATTTTTTCCTCTGGTTTATTCTTATGGAATTTTTGAAAATTTTGAAATGAGTTTTCTCAGAAGTGGTTCGATCGATTGCTTCTCAAAACTATACAGTATCGAATTAGATAAGGACACTTTTCTTACAACAAGTTTTAACTGATTTGAATTTTCGTTTGACCTGTGGAGCGCGAAAAAAAACGGGCACTTTTTTCGGGTATGTTGAAATTGAGTCTTCGCTTCGCTCATCCAATTATAATACGGAGGAGAAATAGATAGTTTCAATACCTGCAGAATGGTATGAGTAAAGAATATTCAACTTCTTCCTCATAATTGTCAAGCGTTTACAGATGATTTTATTTTCAGCTGTATACCTCTGACAATCGTTCTTAAAGCGACTCTCATGCGCTTAAATATCCCAGCACCAAGTCAGGTTTTTCTCATGGAAACAATAATCACCATCTAGGTTAGTTCTCTTATAATATATACTAATTACTTCAAAACAAACAATAATACTATAACTTAATTAAAATCGAACGCGTTATATAACGACAAATTTAATCAAACATCAAAATTATATAATCAAAACTAATATTCTCCAGTATTGCCATAGTACAAGTTTCAAATGTCTACTGTGTTGGTACCATTAATAATTGGTTGGTTTTAACACTGAAAACTGGAGTGATCATTAAACAACCCTTGGGTATAAACTGTAGTGTATCTGTTTTTTCCCGTAATAAAATTTGTATATCAAATACTTATACCGTAAAAAAAGTCACCAAAACAACATCTATTTCGTCAGGTTTTTCTCATAGAAACAATAATCACCATCTAGGTTAGTTCTCTTATAATATATACTAATTACTTCAAAACAAACAATAATACTATAACTTAATTAAAATCGAACGCGTTATATAACGACAAATTTAATCAAACATCAAAATTATATAATCAAAACTAATATTCTCCAGTATTGCCATAGTACAAGTTTCAAATGTCTACTGTGTTGGTACCATTAATAATTGGTTGGTTTTAACACTGAAAACTGGAGTGATCATTAAACAACCCTTGGGTATAAACTGTAGTGTAGCAACTCATGTTACCAACCCTCGAAAACAATAATGTGCATTAACGTACAGCGTACCAGTTTTATGTGTTCACACACACACACACACACTCACATATATATATATATATATATATATATATATATATATATATATATATATATATATATATATATGTTATGTATATACACGTATATATACGTTTTATATATATATATATATATATATATATATATATATATATATATATATATATATATATATATATATGTATATATAGCTGTGTCCATGCAATATTTGTCTAGTTGCAATGTTGAAATCTGCCGAGGAACTCCCAACGGATAAATCGTAATTTTGTACGCCATTTGCAAGTCAATTTTGTGCTGTTTTTTCTGTT
Source organism: Brachyptera risi (assembly GCA_964007535.1). NCBI lineage: Eukaryota > Metazoa > Arthropoda > Insecta > Plecoptera > Taeniopterygidae > Brachyptera > Brachyptera risi. The sequence goes on along the minus strand of OZ023329.1, from coordinate 48,128,490 downwards.
TCTCTTCATTGCTATTCGAGTTGATATTTACTACTCCCAGAAGCGCATGAGAGTGTGTGTGTGAGAGAGAGAGAGAGAGAGAGAGAGAGAGAGAGAGAGAGAGAGAGAGAGAGAGAGAGAGAGAGAGAGAGAGAGAGAGAGAGAGAGAGAGAGAGAGAGAGAGAGAGAGAGAGAGAGATTGAATTGGAATTGGAAAAACAAGAAAGTGTTAGTCATATTTCAATGTTATTCTAAAGCTAAAACGAATTTTCTAGATTTTTTTTATCTTTCTTTAGATATAACCCATTTTTAAGCTGCTTCGTTATATATATATAGAGTTCGGAGATATAATTACGTTTTGAACATTTCCATCCCCAAGCGTGTAATTAGGCTTGTTGCACGTGTAAGTACACTTTCACCATCACCCTGGCTTGCCATTTTATTCGAACCAAGATTCGAGAAATGTCAAAAGAATTAATAATGCCTCCAGTTTTTCGTGTTCTCAAACCTCCATTTTGTACAAAATAAAGGGAAACTTTCTTTAAAATTATAATTATGCATATAAAAGAGTGGAGTATATTCAAGTCCTCGTAGAGCCAACCAAATTAAAGGAAATAATTTAATTTGTTTCAGTAAATTAAATCTTACCCTTGTAGAGTGTAATTGCCAAGTTCCACATTTCGACTGAATATTTCAGCCATTTTAATTATTCAATATCTGCAGATTATGGAGGGAACTCAGGCAAGTATATAGTCTACATCACATAACCTGTTAAGCATTACCAACATTATAATAGCTGACTCCTTCAGTACACGTTAGGTGTTGTTTACTTATTAAAACCAGCGAGGTGATCTTCATGATCCCGCCTGGCTGGCTTAGGTAGCTGAGGCAATGTCTTGGGAACTGAAAACCGGGCGTGGGTTCGAGTCTAGAGTGAGACATTTGTTCTAGTTCGTCCATCATTTACTCATTCGTGCACTAGCGGTCACATGTATGTGTGTATATCTTTTATTGTTTCAACCATTCAATATTTCACTTTTTACAATATATATATTCAACCTATATTTATCCCTGCTAATAAATATCGCTTAAGAGTCCATGGGAGTCGATTTATCGTGACAATGTGTAAAATCTATGTATATATACATTTAGAGAAAATTTCATCCCATTTGGAGAGATTTTAATTTTCACCATTTTCCGCTCAGCCAAATCTTATGGGGTTTTTAGAAAGTTTGAGATGATTTTTCTCAAAATCGGTTCGACCCATTCATTCCAAAAACTATACAGTTCTAAGATGGATGAATTTGCGTGTACAAAAAAAAAGTTTCATGTCGATCAGTCAACCCCTGCGACCTGTAGAGTGCTTACAGAAAAAAAAAAGAAAAAAGACACACAGACAAAGCCCTATAAGAGTGGGATGGAGACTTCGCTACGCTCATCTAATTATTCAAGTCATGTCGCATAACTGTCAAGAGTATACCTTTTTTTCTTATAACTAACTTTCTTATCGTCTTGAAGCTATTATAATTATCTGTGTTTCTCGCTTATCATAATGTCGATATCTAATACCGTTCAAAAGTCATCACCAAAAGACTGATATTTCGCTGAAACGTCTCCAATGGACTCTTAATCTTATATTTACTGAGCTTCCTCTAATAATGTCTTGAAGTTCCTTGAACTGATTCAGTGGGTCTCCCACTGCGTTACATTCTGCTATGTTGGTTGGTTACAATAAAGGAAAATTAACCTATGTTTGTATCGTAAGTTCGTGCAGCCAAATTATGTCTATGGAATTTATTTATTAATTATTTATGATTTGCATTTATGTTATTGTTGGCGATGTTACATGCACTTGATGTCGCATGAAGTGGCCTAATTCGAGATTAAAATGTTATTTGCAATCAAATCCACACACAATTAAACACTGATGTTTTACACATATCTACACATTGTCTTTTATATAGGTTTAGTGCGTGGAATATTGATATATTTTCTTCAGGATGCATTCATGATGTAGCTTGACCGACCATCTTAGGTAATTGCAACCCTTCTTATAGACTGCGATTTATAAGAAAAAAAACTGCTCAAAATGACCTTGATGTCGACATGTCATAAAATCGAGATATTCATTCATAAGAGAGAAAATGTGATAATCAAGCTAATTATTAAGTAGGCCTAAAGTACGAACATATCATCGGTAACCAAGGGAACAACAAGTTGATTCGTTAATTATTAATTTTTTCATAACATCGAAACTTGATACAAAATCATTGTTCCCCAATTAAGGCTATGGATGAAAGATAGGATCGTTTGGACGGGGCACCACAAGGGCGATCTTACCACCCCATTTTAATTATTTAAAAACAATCAACTAATTCACTATGTATTGCATAAATTCATTTCTTATTCAGTTATAATTTACAGTTTCGATTGAGTATGATTATTATAGCGTTAATTATAGTTCAATCAAAAAATTCACTACGGTATTCATAAAACTGGACCGTATCAATGGTATTTACTCATTTATCCAAATGTATTTTCTTCTGTATATAATTCATATATTATGCAAATTACACTGAGCATAACCTTACATGAAGCAGAAGGGAACGAAGACAGCTAGACTTAACGTGAAATTCAGAAACATTATGCACTTAACGAATCGTGTTGTATACAAGTTTCCTCGGGCTTCCCTCTCGGCAATAAGGCTTCCTTCCAGCTGCGAGCTACATAACTTGGTCCTAATTCGCAGCAACTGCGCCCCGACCCCAGCCCCCAGCCCCCAGCCCCCAGCCCCCAGCCCCTAGCCCCCAGCCCCTAGCCCCTAGCCCCTAGCCCCTAGCCCCCAGCCCCTAGCCCCCAGCCCCTAGCCCCTAGCCCCTAGCCCCTAGCCCCTAGCCCCCAGCCCCTAGCCCCTAGCCCCCAGCCCCTAGCCCCTAGCCCCTAGCCCCTAGCCCCTAGCCCCCAGCCCCTAGCCCCCAGCCCCTAGCCCCCAGCCCCTAGCCCCCAGCCCCCAGCCCCTAGCCCCCAGCCCCTAGCCCCCAGCCCCTAGCCCCTAGCCCCCAGCCCCTAGCCCCCAGCCCCTAGCCCCTAGCCCCCAGCCCCCAGCCCCCAGCCCCCAGCCCCCAGCCCCTAGCCCCTAGCCCCTAGCCCCTAGCCCCTAGCCCCCAGCCCCTAGCCCCCAGCCCCTAGCCCCCAGCCCCTAGCCCCTGGCCCCTAGCCCCCAGCCCCCAGCCCCCAGCCCCTAGCCCCTAGCCCCTAGCCCCTAGCCCCTAGCCCCCAGCCCCCAGCCCCCAGCCCCTAGCCCCTAGCCCCTAGCCCCCAGCCCCTAGCCCCTAGCCCCTAGCCCCCAGCCCCCAGCCCCCAGCCCCTAGCCCCTAGCCCCCAGCCCCCAGCCCCCAGCCCCTAGCCCCTAGCCCCCAATCCCCAGCCCCTAGCCCCTAGCCCCTAGCCTCTAGCCCCCAGCCCCTAGCCCCCAGCCCCTAGCCCCTAGCCCCTAGCCCCCAGCCCCTAGCCCCTAGCCCCCAGCCCCCAGCCCCTAGCCCCCAGCCCCCAGCCCCCAGCCCCTAGCCCCTAGCCCCTAGCCCCTAGCCCCCAGCCCCCAGCCCCTAGCCCCCAGCCCCTAGCCCCTAGCCCCTAGCCCCCAGCCCCCAGCCCCCAGCCCCTAGCCCCTAGCCCCCAGCCCCCAGCCCCCAGCCCCTAGCCCCTAGCCCCCAGCCCCCAGCCCCTGGCCCCTAGCCCCTAGCCTCTAGCCCCCAGCCCCTAGCCCCCAGCCCCTAGCCCCTAGCCCCTAGCCCCCAGCCCCTAGCCCCTAGCCCCTAGCCCCTAGCCCCTAGCCCCTAGCCCCCAGCCCCTAGCCCCTAGCCCCCAGCCCCCAGCCCCCAGCCCCTAGACCCTAGCCCCCAGCCCCCAGCCCCCAGCCCCTAGCCCCTAGCCCCCAGCCCCCAGCCCCCAGCCCCTAGCCCCTAGCCCCCAGCCCCCAGCCCCTAGCCCCTAGCCCCCAGCCCCTAGCCCCTAGCCCCTAGCCCCCAGCCCCTAGCCCCTAGCCCCTAGCCCCTAGCCCCTAGCCCCCAGCCCCCAGCCCCCAGCCCCCAGCCCCTAGCCCCTAGCCCCCAGCCCCCAGCCCCTAGCCCCTAGCCCCTAGCCCCTAGCCCCCAGCCCCTAGCCCCTAGCCCCCAGCCCCTAGCCCCTAGCCCCCAGCCCCTAGCTCCCAGCCCCTAGCCCCTAGCCCCCAGCCCCTAGCCCCTAGCCCCCAGCCCCTAGCCCCCAGCCCCTAGCCCCCAGCCCCTAGCCCCTAGCCCCCAGCCCCCAGCCCCTAGCCCCTAGCCCCCAACCCCTAGCCCCTAGCCCCTAGCCCCCAGCCCCTAGCCCCTAGCCCCTAGCCCCTAGCTCCCAGCCCCTAGCCCCTAGCCCCTAGCCCCTAGCCCCCAGCCCCTAGCCCCCAACCCCTAGCCCCTAGCCCCCAGCCCCTAGCCCCTAGCCCCCAGCCCCTAGCCCCCAGCCCCTAGCCCCCAGCCCCTAGCCCCCAGCCCCCAGCCCTTAGCCCCTAGCCCCTAGCCCCCAGCCCCTAGCCCCCAGCCCCTAGCCCCTAGCCCCTAGCCCCTAGCCCCCAGCCCCTAGCCCCTAGCCCCCAGCCCCTAGCCCCTAGCCCCCAGCCCCTAGCCCCCAGCCCCTAGCCCTTAGCCCCTAGCCCCCAGCCCCTAGCCCCCAGCCCCCAGCCCCTAGCCCCTAGCCCCTAGCCCCTAGCCCCTAGCCCCTAGCCCCTAGCCCCTAACCCCTAGCCCCTAGCCCCTAGCCCCCAGCCCCTAGCCCCTAGCCCCTAGCCCCTAGCCCCCAGCCCCTAGCCCCCAGCCCCTAGCCCCTAGCCCCCAGCCCCCAGCCCCTAGCCCCTAGCCCCCAGCCCCTAGCCCCCAGCCCCTAGCCCCCAGCCCCTAGCCCCTAGCCCCTAGCCCCCAGCCCCTAGCCCCCAGCCCCCAGCCCCTAGCCCCTAGCCCCTAGCCCCTAGCCCCTGGCCCCTAGCCCCTAGCCCCTAGCCCCTAGCCCCCAGCCCCTAGCCCCTAGCCCCCAGCCCCCAGCCCCTAGCCCCTAGCCCCTAGCCCCTAGCCCCCAGCCCCTAGCCCCTAGCCCCCAACCCCTAGCCCCTAGCCCCCAGCCCCCAGCCCCTAGCCCCTAGCCCCCAGCCCCTAGCCCCCAGCCCCTAGCCCCCAGCCCCTAGCCCCTAGCCCCTAGCCCCCAGCCCCTAGCCCCCAGCCCCCAGCCCCTAGCCCCTAGCCCCTAGCCCCTAGCCCCTGGCCCCTAGCCCCTAGCCCCTAGCCCCTAGCCCCCAGCCCCTAGCCCCTAGCCCCCAGCCCCCAGCCCCTAGCCCCTAGCCCCTAGCCCCTAGCCCCCAGCCCCTAGCCCCTAGCCCCTAGCCCCTAGCCCCCAGCCCCTAGCCCCTAGCCCCCATCCCCTAGCCCCTAGCCCCTAGCCCCTAGCCCCTAGCCCCCAGCCCCCAGCCCCCAGCCCCCAGCCCCTAGCCCCTAGCCCCCAGCCCCCAGCCCCTAGCCCCTAGCCCCTAGCCCCTAGCCCCTAGCCCCTAGCCCCTAGCCCCTAGCCCCTAGCCCCTAGCCCCCAGCCCCTAGCCCCTAGCCCCTAGCCCCTAGCCCCCAGCCCCTAGCCCCTAGCCCCTAGCCCCTAGCCCCCAGCCCCTAGCCCCCAGCCCCTAGCCCCTAGCCCCTAGCCCCTAGCCCCTAGCCCCCAGCCCCCAGCCCCTAGCCCCCAGCCCCTAGCCCCCAGCCCCTAGCCCCCAGCCCCTAGCCCCTAGCCCCCAGCCCCTAGCCCCCAGCCCCCAGCCCCTAGCCCCCAGCCCCTAGCCCCCAGCCCCTAGCCCCTAGCCCCTAGCCCCTAGCCCCCAGCCCCTAGCCCCCAGCCCCTAGCCCCCAGCCCCTAGCCCCTAGCCCCCAGCCCCTAGCCCCTAGCCCCTAGCCCCTAGCCCCTAGCCCTCAGCCCCTAGCCCCTAGCCCCCAGCCCCTAGCCCCCAGCCCCTAGCCCCCAGCCCCTAGCCCCTAGCCCCCAGCCCCTAGCCCCTAGCCCCCAGCCCCTAGCCCCCAGCCCCTAGCCCCCAGCCCCTAGCCCCTAGCCCCCAGCCCCTAGCCCCTAGCCCCCAGCCCCTAGCCCTCAGCCCCTAGCCCCTAGCCCCCAGCCCCTAGCCCCCAGCCCCTAGCCCCCAGCCCCTAGCCCCTAGCCCCCAGCCCCTAGCCCCCAGCCCCCAGCCCCTAGCCCCCAGCCCCTAGCCCCCAGCCCCTAGCCCCCAGCCCCTAGCCCCCAGCCCCTAGCCCCCAGCCCCTAGCCCCCAGCCCCTAGCCCCTAGCCCCCAGCCCCTAGCCCCTAGCCCCCAGCCCCTAGCCCTCAGCCCCTAGCCCCTAGCCCCCAGCCCCTAGCCCCCAGCCCCTAGCCCCCAGCCCCTAGCCCCTAGCCCCCAGCCCCTAGCCCCCAGCCCCCAGCCCCTAGCCCCCAGCCCCTAGCCCCCAGCCCCTAGCCCCTAGCCCCCAGCCCCTAGCCCCCAGCCCCTAGCCCCCAGCCCCTAGCCCCTAGCCCCCAGCCCCTAGCCCCTAGCCCCTAGCCCCTAGCCCCTAGCCCTCAGCCCCTAGCCCCTAGCCCCCAGCCCCTAGCCCCCAGCCCCTAGCCCCCAGCCCCTAGCCCCTAGCCCCCAGCCCCTAGCCCCTAGCCCCTAGCCCCTAGCCCCTAGCCCCCAGCCCCTAGCCCCCAGCCCCTAGCCCCTAGCCCCTAGCCCCCAGCCCCCAACCCCTAGCCCCTAGCCCCTAGCCCTCAGCCCCTAGCCCCTAGCCACAGTCGAGCGGACACAGCTCTACACGACTCACTTCATTCCTGTTGCTCGCATGGAAAAAACGATCTCAAATACACTATACCAATTCCGTGTAGTGTTTCTTTGGTTATAGCTTGTTTCGAGTCTGCGAATACGTTCTCATAGACTTGTGTTCACTAAAGAATAAGGTCGTTTACCAACTGAATTATTTTAAAATACTTCGGTAAATACATAGAAGATGTAGTGATACAAACCTATTGTATCATAATATAAAAGAGGTGACCCAACTCCCATACTGATAACGAAGGTATTTGAGGTTTCTTGCGGTCAGTTCATAGCCAAAGGTCCTGATTGCTTGTCGCGATTTAGCGGATTCCCTTGTGAACTAGATGTAGATAAGAGTGACTACGGTACCGGTGGCATTGTTGAACTTACAAAATCTATAATTTTTGTAAAAAAAAAAAAAAATGCAATTGCTAACATAATAACTCTATAAGCCGTGTATATAGCATTGTTGAGTATTGTTGTTTTATAAAGTTCGATATAAAAGCGATAGTTGCGCTACAGGCAATCGGGACCCTGGACTCGGGGACTGACCCCGGAAATATTTCATTTTCATGACCCGAGTTGGGTCACCTTCCTTTATATTATGATGAAATAGGTTGGTATCATACATCGTGGTACATGTAAACGTTACAAATTGAAGGATTTACCGCCTTTGGAAGATGTAATTGCGTTTCTCATTCGTTTCTTAGCTGTACAAATTCAATCGTGATATTTGTGTTTCTCATATTGGTAGGTGACCTGTTTTCTTCGTGGATAAAAGTTTATTCAAATATATAGTCGATATTTATATTTATCTGTTCATTTATATTAGGTTTTACAACGCATTCTACTGATGACTACGATCTATTGGCGTTGGTGGATGATGAATGGGATGATGGGATGATAAGATGAGAGATTATTTTATTAGGTGTTTTGGATTGTGGGGAGGAGTCGGTCGTGGCCTGTTATTAAGGAACCATCCCAGTATTGACCTGAACGACAAAGGGAAACCATGAGAAATCCCTATCAGGATGGTCGACAATGGCGAAAATCGAACCTCGGTCTCCTGAATGTCGGTTCAGTGAGCTAGCAACTCGACCACACGTCTCAGTTTCTGTTTATTAGGTTGGTATCGACCACCTTCTCTCGTGGGCACTAGTGTAGGCTATGTTATAAGACTGCGTATAAGATCCGGACGGAGACTAAGAGAAAAGAAATAGGCCTACAGTTGAAAGTGTGTGGGTGATTTCCTTTAGGAACTAAGCTAGGCGAGCTCGGAGCTTTGGAAAATTGCTCCGTGTAGCGTCACTCGTCGGATTAAAAAAGCACACCCACACATATTTTATGATCATCCCACGCGTACGCTTGATGAAGAACACGCTTTATATCATTTTATTAGATATAAAAATGGTTGGACGAATTTTATACAAAAAATTCTCTCCAAGTTAGATCCTTCAAAGTTGCTATATTAAACTTGGAAGCGAGAATGATTATCCTTTATATTAAACCATACTCTTCTCTAATTTTAAGTACGTTTTGGTCGTAAAATATATTATATAGACCATTATAGTTTAATACAGTTTCTAGAAAATAGTTTCGTGAATAATGAAACTTCTATCATTTTGCCATGAAACTCTAGCTCGAGTATATTTTTCAGCTTGAAGCTTCATAATTACAATATTGAATTTTCCAGTCTATAGCCCAATATTATTATTAATTTTTGTATCAAACACTATTTTATTGTATTTTTGCTCTCTTTATCAATCTGTTAGTTCAATTTTATATATTTTGTGTGTCTAATGGGCAACCTTTTGTAAGGCAGAGTCTGTATTTTTTACACTAATAAAGAATTTATATATTGTGGGTTCATTCATATCTGTAAAATATGTGGGAATTTTTTGCCGCTAGGTTTGTATCAAGTTTAAAGGTGAAGTCGGTGATGTTGATATCATCATAGGTTAGGTTAGGTTAGGTTAGGTTAGGTTAGGTTAGGTTAGGCTCGATAATTCAACTTACAAATTTAACTGACCGATTAAATGAATTGACAAATTGTCACTAACCGAAATATCAAGATTCAAAAATCACATTTTCCAAACCTTTTTATTTTGGAACCGGCATATCGGACCTGGTTCGATCCCCGCCACCGTCCATATTTACAGGGTTTTTTCGTAGTTTCCCTCTCTAGTTTATAATGTCGGAATTGTTCCCACAATATAGGCCACGACCGCTTCCTTCCCACTATCATTCCCGATACCTAAAAAACCTTCATCTCATCATCTCATCAATCATTCATCCGACGCCAATATATCTGAGTTATCATTATAGTGCGTCGATAAAACCCAATATAAATATAAATAAACTTTTTTTTCATTCGAATACTTTTTTCCTGCTTGCCCATCCATCGGTAGAATATCTGTAATCCTAGGTGGCAGCTAGTTCACTGTTTGTCCCACATACTGATCGATCCACATCCGACTTGGAAGTAGAATCTATGACTTGTGAAGATTCGATGACTCACACTAAACCTGTAAAAAACCGCATCAATCTAGATTTCGCTCAGATGCGTAAATTGCACATTGTGTTACAGACAGCATTATATTCAGGGCACGGGCTGCCGGGAGCGGGCGGGGGGGGGGGCGTGGGGGGCGGGTAGGGGGGTGGAGAGAAGTAGAAGATAGGAGACATGTCATAAACCACACATAGACTGAATATAGCTGGAAGCCAGTTTGATATACGGCATATACGATTCTCCTTTTCCGTTAAAACCCATGGGCACTGTTTTCTACATTCAAAATTCGATTTTTTTTTTTTCGAAAAAAGAACGCGTGCTGAATTCGAATCCGTTCTATACCTTCACCCTCCTCCTACCCTCACCACCCACCCACCTGAGAATGGTATCTAACTAGCCCTTATGCCCCTTTGTCAGTGAATGTTTCAGACAATTCCCTCACGCCCGTTTCGCCCGTTTGGCCCGTTTTATCTCGCCCTGGCAGGTGTTGAAACGGGTGTAGTACACATGCAGTTGCCACGGGCTAGTCGTGGCTTGATGTGGGTCATCTGTCGTCGGGTGAGTGTTGCGCCATTAGTGGAGACTGTGCTTAGAGACTGAGATGAATTCGCGAGGGTGAAATTGGTGAAACTAATCTTGAATAGATTGATAAATTGAAGAGAAATTATGAATTTTACTTCATGACTCATTTATAGTAATACTCTTTGTTGCACCAATAATCCAACTTTACGGCTAAATTAATTGAAATTTTTGAATTTTAATTGATTATTTCAGTTGCTGTTTGAGATCGCTCTTAGCATCCTCTTCTAAACGATCCTACCTTTTCTAATCTTGGGCGACATTGTCTCGACCTCCAGTTTAAAGTGCTGATAATTTTTTTTGTTGAAAACTCACATTACCATCCTCGGTAGCTCGGTCAGCTGAGGCACCGCTTCAGGAACTGAAGTCACCGTTGGGCGTGGGTTCGAGTCCCGCATAAGGCATGGGTTTTTGAAAATGCCCTTTCACTTATCACATCATAGTTTCATTATCACCTGCTCATTCGTACCCCCGTATAACCTAGCTGTTGGTGGGGTCGTTAAGCAAACAATAATCAACAACATTACATTAATTTAAATCGGTGTTTGAAGGGATGATCGATAATTTTTGAACATAATTTTAATGTGTTCGTCACTGAAAAGTGAATTGGGGGTGTGTCGTACAGATGTTTGGTAAAGTGAAGATGAGAGGAAGATACTTTTTGACAAATTAATTTAATTTTGCCTTCAGCGCATTGAGATTGCATATCATCAGCCACAAAATTGCCTCTCCGTTGGAAACATATTGCTTTTGTTGTTGGTCTGCTGCATGGTAATTCAGAATTCTGATTAAAAATATACAGGGCTAGTTTTCATTATCTTTTTGCCTCATTTGCATTTCTCGATGTAAACCAGTTACTTTTCTCTTGTACATTCGTGAGTAAGAAAAAATCTAATTGAAAATCGAGTTTTTGAACGATCCAATAGGTTTTTTTATCTACAAAGGAAGAAAATCCCTTTCCAACAAGACGAAAGTAAAAATTTCGGTATCAATGTCGCTTCAATTTGATAAAATCAACCTTTTTGAAAGATACAGTTGCGTTTATCATCATAAATCACGTTTAAATAACTATGTATACCCAGAAAACGCCACACATATTTATATATACAAATATAACCGTGATATTTGTATTTGATATTTTGGTAGACAACCTTCCACTCTCCTGGAAGTATATCAAACATCCAAACTGTTACCTCCAGTTCTTACCACAGAATGCGCTGCGGTAGTTTAGCACGAGGTGATTCAAGTACTGTACCTGTGCTGTTTATTGTGGGAATGTGACGATTCCTTCAGTGGGTTAACCTTTGAGCAGAGGCAATATCGTAACCATGCCATTGGAACCACGGTGTAGTGATACCAAACTATTTTATCATAATATAAAAGGTGTACTATCTCGGCTCTTGAAAGGGAAATGTTTCCAGGGTCAGTTCCCTAGTCCAGGGTCCCGATTGCCTGTAGCGCAACTATCGCTTTGATACCGAACTATATGAAACAACAATGCTACACACAGCCCAGTAGAATTATAATGTTAGTAGTTGCATTTGTTTTTTTTACGAAAATTATAGATTTTCTCAGCTCAACAATGCTACCGATACCGTAGCCACTCTTATCTACATCTGGTTCAGAAGGTAATCCGCTAAATCGTGAAAGAAAATCGGGACCTTTGGCTCTGAACTGACCGCAAGAAACCACAAATGCCTTCCATGTTATTAGTATGTGAGTCGGGTCACCTTCTTTATATTATGATAAAATAGGTTGGTGTCACTATACATCGTGCCTTTGCTGTGATTACTTCAAAGAGATATTTTGTTCCCCTCGAGAAATCAAGTTGAGTCAAAATAGATAAAATAAATAAAGTATATAAATAAATATATATATATATATATATATATTGTGTTTAAGGATGTTATAAGAGTGATACTCATATACAGGGCCTATTGTGTTCGAATGTGAGCCAAAGATCTACAGTCGTCAATATTTTACGAAGGGTTACAGAGAGCTTATTTTTTGTAGTAGATATTTATTTACCACTGAATGTTATTTTGTACATATATATAGTTACAAACAATTTCATAACATTGAATAATACAAGTACACTAACGAAAAAATCTCAACAATGAAAGAATGTAACAGATGGAATGTTACGTATTAGTAATATTCGAATAATTGAATTAATTATTAAAATAAATCAAAATAAAGCAACGTGTGTTCATCTCTAAGAGAAGTTTTCTCAGCATGAAGACGATGTGTTATTGAATAGAAGTTGTCGTCAGTAATTAGCTAATGAGATGTTTTCCGAACTGATTCATGCAAATAGGTGATAGTTATTGATTCTGGTTTCATTCGAGTTGCACTAGAGAAGGTAGAACTGCTTTACCGACTTCGGCCATGTTGCATACACAGGTGGAGGTGCCGGGTTAGTTGGTCTGTCCAGCCGAGGAGCTTCTCTGATGCTTCAACAACTGTTGTCATGGCTGAAACTGACTTTATATGAAGGCCTCTCTCTCTCTCTCTCTCTCTCTCTCTCTCTCTCTCTCTCTCCATATATATATATATATATATATATATATATATATATATATATATATATATATATATATATATATATATATATATATATATATATATATATATATATATATATATGTATATATATATATATATATATATATATATATATATATATATATTTATATATATATATATATTTATATATATATATATATATATATATATATATATATATATATATATGGATATATATATATATATATATATATATATATATATATATTTATATATATATATATATATATTTATATATATATATATATATATATATATATATATATATATATATATATATATATATATATATATATATATATGGATATATATATATATATATATATATATATATATATATATATATATATATATATATATATATATATATATATATACGTGTGTGTGTGTGTGATTGCGTTTGAGTCTCGTGCCATTGATCGTGGTCTCAAAGCTCAGCGTGCTTCAAATGATCTCCAAGTCAGTCTCGTCAAAGAGATCGCATCATGTAACATATTCTCAGATCTTGTCATCGTCGTCTACCTCAGTTGACACTCCGCTCGACCGTCTCGCTCATTCATCAATCACTACCGTCCGGGTGTTTCGAGACGTCAGATTTCATGTATCCAGGTACACGTCTCGTGTAGGTCTATTGAAATACGAGCGACCTTATTTATGAGTGGCTTTTCCATTTTCTGAACGTAACTTCTGGATGGCTTATCCGGATTCACAAGATAATCCTGGAATGTATTCATTTATTTATTTTCATTCTCGTCCAATTGTGGATCTTTCATCCACAGCCTTAATTGGGGAACAATGATTTTGTATCAAGTTTCGATGTTATTAAGAAAAAAAAAAAATTGTGGATTACAATATAAAATGGAACATTTTTGAGTGATTCAGGTCAATACTGGGATGGTTTCTTAATAACAGGCCACGACCGACTCCTTCCCACTATTTAATAACACCTGATAAAATAACCTTTCATCTCATCATCCCACTATCTCATCATTCACCGACGCCAATAGATCGTAGTCATCAGTATAGTGCGTCGTTAAAACTCAATATAAATCTAAAAATGAAAGTAAGGAAGAGGTTGGTATCAATATACATCTTCCAGTTATTAGATGAGCGTTGCGAAGCTTTCCATTTCACACCCTGAAAAAAAATGGGCTTCGTTTTTATGTTTGTTTTTTTGTAATTATGTACGCGGCATACAGGTCAGAGAAATGAATCAATCAACTTGAAACTTTTTCTGAACGTTGGTGTCATACCAGAATGGGTTGGGATTGCTATTCAGAGGAATCGGTCGGAAGGTTTTTCTGGAAAATAATCGGAAAGTTTGGAAAATCCTCATAAGAATAACCCGGAGGAAAAATACTTGAAAAACAAGAATTTTTCAAAAGCTCTCAAATTCTCACCGAATATGAACAATACTATTATACACCTTTTCAGAGATTTTTACAACAATAGAATAAGAAAAAATGAAGAAAACGCAATAAACGTGTACATTTTATTGAATATTTGGATCAATTGGTTTTGCAAAGTGTTTATGCGACAGGTTGCAGGTTACTATAAATATCAACAAGTTGCAGGTGAGGTTTTTGAACGTTTGAAGTAAGTCAAGGTTTGTAGATGTAAATTGAGCTGACAAGTTATTTTTCATTCTAGATTGCCATACTTCTAAGTTCATCTCACAACGCTCATCCCGCGTTTTCCTAGTAAATGTAAAGATATAACGTTTTGATACTTTCTATGAATGTATATTGTTGAATTCACATGACATAAATTGAAAATCTACAATTATATCCGTATTGTGATAATGTGAACTCTCGAAAGAAAATGTATTAAACAATAATGTTCGAAAAAATTGATCAAAATCCATGTAATTGATGGTAAATTCCTTATATAATGGCGATTCACTCAGCTGGTTGTTATGTAGTCAAACTCTCTTATTAATTGACATATTGTTTAGGCTATTCGATGAATTGATTATGAATTTGGCCTAATATATAATGGAAAGAAAAAAAAGTTGAGCCAACTAATTGTTTATTTGCGTATTCATGTCATTCTATTTGTATCTCAAAACTCCAATTACATGTCAGGAAGTTTCGGTTCCAATCATCCTGAATTATTTTGTAGTTATATGTATCAATCGTATGTCTAATAAGTCTCATATTTTTCTCAACAAGAAATTTTGCTATTGTTTCATAATTAAATCATCATATATATATTTTCTCAATTTTTTATCTCAAATGGAAATTTATATATTTTAAAATTATAATAATGAGGAAAATACAAAAAATCAAATATGTATTGTATCATTAGTACATATTATACTATCATTGGAACTCGTATGATTCACAAAACTAAATACGCCATCACTATACCTGTAATTATTTTGTATCAGTTATGTTCTCCATGTGTTGTAATCATAATGCAAACCACATATATATATATATATATATATATATATATATATATATATATATATATATATATAAAAATTACTAATATATATATATATATATATATATATATATATATATATATATATATATATATATATATATATGTATATATATATATATAATATATATTGAGTTATATATATAAGCCTATTTACAGACTTTGTAGATTATTGTGACCTTTATTGTATAATCTTAAATCGACGGACAAATAAACATCTTTAAGAGAAAATGTGTATGACGAGACGGGGGGGGGGGGGGGGAGGAGGGGGGGGACTTTTCGGGCCAAGGGGCGCAAAATGTCTCTTGACACGGCCCTGCAGGTAGCATTACACAACTATTCACCTTCTCCAGCTAACAGTCGATATCGACGAGATGGGTAGTACAAATTGACTTACTCAAATAAATTGGTTCTCTTTTATTGGAAACCTTTAGCGAAGCCAAATGAGCGTGCGACGTGCGATTGCCAGGAACTGGCGCGAGTCAACACGAGTTGGATAGAAACCTTGCCGTAAATAACGCTGAAACGTTCAGTTAAACAGAAATACTGTCGTACAGGACTAGGTCGTAATGCTGTTCGGCTGATTAATAATATACTTAAGAGTGAATAGGAGTCATTATAGTGAAGCTAGTGGTACCCATCATGTGTAAAACATGACCTGAAAGACCTGTAAAGCAGTCTGGTGGAGACTGACATTTGAGGGACAGAATGAAGAAGCACATCTCTTGACGTTGTCCAATGTATATACGTAGAGAGGTTGTATTTGGGAGAGAGCGGCCAACTACGCGCACGGACGCCATTAATTGTCCAAACAGCTGTCTGTCACTATGGCATCTGAAGGCTAAATCTGAGCTTTTGAACGGCAAAATGAAAATTTTAAAACAATTTGCTCATTGTACATTTTCATTTTGCCGTTCAAAAGCTCAGATTTAGCCTTCAGATATGCCATAGTGACAGACAGCTGTTTGGACGATTAATGACGTCCGTGCGCGTAGTTGGCCGCTCTCTCCCAAATACAGCCTCTCTAGATATACGTGGTCCTTCTCAATGTGACGGTGAACAATAAATAACCTGAGAGGTAAACAACTATAGTAAATTTGGAGTACACCTGATTTCAGATTTCAAAGGATTTCAAGAAGATTTCATGACAAGTGTACACCAGATTTCAGGAGTTGTTAATCCCTCGGAATAAACACAATACGCGCTGAAACTGTCAGCTATACTTGGTGGGAGGGAGGAGAGCGGAAATGTGGCAGAGGCCTTTCACCAACCCGCGGCAGGGTGCGCGCGCAAGAAGCGTATATATATATATATATATATATATATATATATATATATATATATATATATATATATATCAAAACAATTCTAGAACTAAATATGAACCTAAAAAGTACGAAGAGTATTTTTGTAATTTTGAAGAATATGTGCTCCGAAAATCTATCTATCCAACATTTTGTTCACTGTACTTTTATTCCATAGTTGAGTTATTATATATTTTCTTATGTTTCGAAGATTATATTCGTTATGTCGTTTGTATTTTGTTTTTCTAGATTTGAGCGTTATTTGTAAAACTATAGCCACGTTTCCGACTTGGATCGTCAAAAAGAGTTCTTGATAAACACAGAATCTTTGTTATTGCCAAAACTATTTTCAAAGACTTTGTGATATCTTTTATTTTCTGTCGGTATAAAGTAAGACTATTATTTGTCTGTCTAAAATGTTAGCCAATGATATTCATCTCAAATAATTTCATTTTTCTATTGAAGAATCGACTTGTACAAGGTGTATTCACAACAGTTTTATCAGCGGTTTTAGTTTTAGTCCTCGTCTTAGTCTTTAAAATCGATTGTAGAAAATAGATGCTATGGCATAAAACCGTCTCAATTTCATTTTTGGTCCATAACTCGCCGTAT
This sequence comes from Brachyptera risi, assembly GCA_964007535.1. Classification (NCBI taxonomy): domain Eukaryota; kingdom Metazoa; phylum Arthropoda; class Insecta; order Plecoptera; family Taeniopterygidae; genus Brachyptera; species Brachyptera risi. The sequence continues at coordinate 48,111,626 of OZ023329.1, read as the reverse complement.
ATGTATTTGTAATTCGTATTTATTTACGGTTTTATGAAAACACGATTATATGTATACACTGAGTCAGAATTTAAAATAAAAAGTCTACAAATAGTTCAAATGCAATGTAACGAGACAAATAAAATGAATGGTAATGAACAAAAATGGTCGTGTATAAAAAACACTTAGGCCAACCACGGCCAGTTAGTATTTATCTGACAGTTCAAACTTGTTATCACCATGGTTACCTGTGGTATTTGTTTTCACCAACTGTCAGATAAATAGTTAGTATTTATCTGAGAGTTGGTGAAAACAAATACCACAGGTAACCATGGTGATAACAAGTTTGAACTGTCAGATAAAGGCTAACTGGACTTGGTAGTACCGGGCCTTAATCTTAAATGTCAAGTCCTTAGGCTTTAGGGATAAGATTTCAAGTTCACTTTGAACCAAAATCAATCGGTTTTTGTATATATTCCAGTAAAATAAAATTCTAAATAATTGACTCATTCGGTTTTATGTCATCGCAATAAAAATTCCGATTGAAAAAAATAAAATTAACTCTTTAAACAAATGTGTCTCAGTTATTTTCACAATTGTTTTACTAATTTTTCTCATTTTCTTTCTGTTTTTAGGTAAGCATCACAGATTTCCACACCTACCTTTACAAGCTGAGCTCTGTGAGTATAAACTATAGCTCTGTAGGGGATGAAGAATATACCTTAAGGGCCTCATTCCTGCAGTTATGACTGTCGTGTTATTAAGTGGATCACTTAACCTAACTGTCGTATCTCTAATCTCACAGTTATGAGTATAATATACTATATATCACATATTATGCGAGAGTAAAATTTTATGTCGCAGTATTTAGTAAAATAATTTCATTAAAGTAACGTACGTGAGTAAGTAACGTACGTAAGTAACGCAGTATTTAGTAAAATAATTTCATTAAAGTGCGTACATTTTACTCTTCCATGTTCAGAAATGGGAGATGAGATTATAAATATACTATACATTGCGTGATCACTCAGGGTAGGCACAATGTAGGGTTTGAAGCATAAGTAAAAGTCTTTTTCTGTCTTATGATACCTGTTGAATTCTATGCAACTGGTTTGAGCAGGTAACGAAGAGACTTTTACTTTTGCTTCAAGCTTACACAAACAAGATCTCGGATGAAGATTTATATGTATTCATAAAAATTAACACTTACTTTACTACTATTTTTTATTTGATTTATTTTTCATGACTTGCCATATATTGTTCGCATAATCCTATGCAATGACTAATCTGGACAAATAAATGAATGAAATGAAATAAATATAAGAGTTGATATTTTATTCGTATCAATATTTATATTTATACTGTTTAGAATTATTTGCGGCAATGAAACGGGTTTTTTTTTTCGCTGATTTATGTTACTATATTTAGTATTCACCTAGATTCTGTACCCAATTGAGAACACTCCATCACTTTATAACAACGTTTTACATAAACTGCTATACATTTATCGAAAATAATATCTCAATAAACAAAAATAAATATAAACTGCGATGGATTCGAGTATTTTAGCAACAAAATGAATATATATTACATATATATATATATATATATATATATATATATATATATATATATATATATATATATATATATATAAATATATATATATTTATATATATATATATATATATATATATATATATATATATATATATATATATATATATATATATATATATAAATATATATATATTTATATATATATATATATATATATATATATATATATATATATATATATATATATATATATATATATATATATATAGGTTTATATAGGCCTATTTTGTTTTGGTACTTTAATTTACGTATATTCCTCAAAATCGAAAATATATATGAAATATATTATAACATATATAACATTGAAGGCGATCGTTATTGACAGACTGCTCTCTATTGGAGAGAGAAGTTCATTGAAACACTGCCGCCAAAACGATTGCCACACGGACACAGTATAACAAAATGAATAAAAACAATGCATGATTTTTTTTTTAATAAGAGAATTAAATATAAAAAAAATGTAATAGATAGATTATTGTATAACAAACTTTTTCGTGATAACAAAAATTGAGTATCAAGAGTTGAATATGAAAAAAAATGTATTTGAGGAAAAAAAATAATGGGTTGGAAATAAGGGTGAGTTGGTAAGAAAAAAAGAACAAACGCGAATATAAATGAACACTAAAGTAAAGTTACAAACGTGTTTGGTGAGTGTCAAGCTACAAATTAGTAACATTCGTCATACTTGGCAACTCAGCGAATCACAGTTGATGGCTATTGTTTCTGATGATGATTCTTGTTTGCTTATGACCCCACCAACAGCTAGGTTATACGGGGGTACGAATGATCAGATGATTACGAAACTATGAAGTAATGCCAAGTGCAGGGGTTATAAGTGATAAGTTCATAAGTTTATAATAATGATGAATATATGTGTTTAATGTTAAATATATGTATAAGTTTATAAGTGACACATTCTATAACAATGTATATTGTTCCTTGAATAAAGAATATTATTATTATTATTAACATTATTATTATATGAGTGCGCAGTTGACCCTGATATGCGCAGTTCTAAACCTCAAAAATGCAGCTCTTAATTTCAATTTGCGCAGTTGTAAAATTTAGTCCATGTTTAATAATGCACTAATAACACTAATAATGCACTAGTGATAATGCATCATGAAGCAACAGCCTTAGGCCTACACATTCACAAATGGTAACAAGATACTTTAAAAAACAGTTTTTCAACAAATTCCCTGCGGGGCCCCTCCCTCCACACCCCTCTAGTACCCGCGCGGATCCTACCTCTTTATATAATTGCTTTTTTCAAATGCGCAGTTCTGAATTTTCACTAATATAACCACTGGCTAAGTGGAAGGACGTTCACAAAAAGCCATGCGTTATGCAAAACTCAAAACCCACATTCAACGGTGACTTCAGTTTCTGAAGCGGTGCCTTAGCTTACCGAGCTACCGAGGGCAGCGCTATTGTTTCTATTATATATTGTTTCATATGATTCAGAAACATACACAACTTGACCGCTGAGTGAGAACAAAACGCTAACCCGATGAAAAGATGACGTATTTATAAACAACATCAATATAAGCAGCACAAGAGGGCACTCATTTCACAGATCTTTGGACTTTTCATTTTAGAATTCTACTGTTTTCTTTGACTGTAAATTATATACGATTTCGTTCGTATTAAATATAGAAGTGCTTTTAAAATCTCCAATCTTTCTTATATTAAAGTTCTTGAAATCTAGTTTTATATTATTCATGCAAAAGTGCCGTTTAATTGGCTGTTGAAACTTTGCAATCTTTTTTTCATAAATCTTTAATACGGCTCCGATTCGAGCGGGTCGAGATCCAGTCATCCGAATTTAAGTCACCGTTAAGCCCTCCTTTTTATCGAGATTTCTCACCCAAATGATTTGAAATCTGTTATTCAAAAGTCTGTAGAAAGATTCCAGTAGAACGTTTCGCTGCTTGTTTTCTTTTCGATTGATTTTACATCCTGTAATTGAATTTTTATCGCCCGCTAATCTCTCCTGGTTGTCGAGAATTGCAGTGTTTGCTATTCGTTTTTATTCGCTGGAAATGTCGGAACGAATGTAATCGTTACTTGTATAACGACTTCTAACTGCACTATTGATGCACAATCCGGATTCTAAAGTGCATTTTTTGCGAGAATAAACTCGGTTTTATTTACATATTGAAACATCTAGAACATGAACGAATCTACGAGATTTATATATACTATCAGTCACGAAAGATGGCCGTCTACCAACACATCAAAAACAAATATCATCGTATTGTATTTGTATAGCTGTTTTTTCTCATTTTAAAAGTTATTTAAAAACGTGTTTCGCGATTCAACACACAACTACGTCTTTCGAAATCGTTTTATTCCTGAATTTGAAGCAAGTTATTGATTACTTAAAGGACATCATGACCCTGAAACTAGATTTTAGAGAATAATGTCGATATTTATTCCCCTAATTTTAGAGAAAACTATTTAAGGAATCATTCACCACGACTTTAGAAAATATTATTATTTTTGAATCTATTTTTTTGTTCTCCAGAGACCAAGAGTCATGACGTAAGCATTACCGATTTTGTATGGAAACATGAAAATAATCGAGTAATGCCTACGTCACGACTAATAAAAAGCGTCCTGGGGGACAAATACATTAACTATGCATATACTACCGGCACATGTAGCTGAGTGGTTAACACACTTGCTTCGTGTGATCCGGGAGGCAGTGGGCATATCAGACCTGGTTGGATCCCCGCCACCGTCCATCTTCACAGGGTTTTTTCGTGGTTTCCCTCTGTAGTCTAGGCTAATGCCGGGATGGTTCCTACAATATAGGCCACGACCGCTTCCTTCCCACTATCCTTCCCACTACCCATAAAAACCTTCATCTCATCATCCCATCATCTCATCAATCATTCATCCGACACCAATAAATCTTAGTTATCATTATAGTGCGTCGTTGAAACCCAATATAAAAAAACACGATTTCTTCTTTTTTTATTGGGTTTTAACGACGTACTATACTGATGGCTACGATCTATTGGCGTCGGTGAACGATATATGAGATGATGGGATGGTGAGATGAAAGATTATTTTATTATGTGTTTTGGATGGTGGGAAGGAGTCGGTCGTGGCCTGTTGTTAAGGAACCATCCCAGCATTAACCTGAACGACAGAGGGAAACCACGAAAAACCTCGTCATGATGGTTGACCATGGCGGGAATCGAACCCCGGTCTCCCGAATGACGGTTCAGTATATTAACCACTCGACCACGCGTCTCGGTCATAATTTCTAAAATTGAGATGATGATTTCTAGTTTTCTCTCAAATTAGGGAAATAAATATCGACATT